>JARFXV010000532.1:487500-490212 GCA_031761425.1 Cosmopolites sordidus
TGGTCAGTCATTCAGGTAGATAGGTCACATTTTTTAAGATACTCAACTGAAACCTGAACTTTAAACTCAGCCTACTACGAATTCACAAACAAGGTCAATCCTCAATATTTTGCTTCGCGTTAGAGATATCGAAAAGGGTTATTAGAAAAAGTTGTTCGTAATATTATTCTAACCCCACATACTGAGTTTCATGATAAAATTCGCATTTTTAATTTTTTCATTATTTTGGTATAGGCATAAAATTATTACAAGTTTATTTTTTAATTTGATAATTAGTGTGCAATGGAGAGTAAAAACTTGACACGTTGTCAACAGTGACATGTATTCAAATATTTCAGTAAAATAAATACCACTTACAAAGGAATAATTATTTTATTATTGTTGGAAAACAATTTTTGGAAATTGATTAAATTTAGGAAATAGTATATAGTATATAACAATAATTTTTATAATGCAAATAATTAACTATCAAATGTGATCTACGTCAACTAGTTCTCCGTCTAATCGAATACATTTTTCGATTTTTTTATTATTCTGTTGTAATAATTTAGTGTATAGACCAAAATGACAATAATGACAAATCATTGGTCCATCGAGTCTACGCTCTGGTCCTTCGAGCCTAAATACTGCTCCTTCGAGCCTACAAACTGGTCCTTCGAGCCTGCATATTGGTCCTTCGAGCCTGTATGCTGGTCCTTCGGGCCTACACAGTGGTCTGACGAGCCTACATACTGGTCTTTTAAGCCAATACATTGGTCCGTCGAGCCTACGCTCTGGTCCTTCTAGCCTAAATACTGGTCCTTTGAGCCTAAATACTGGTCCTTCGAGCCTACACACTGGGCCTTCCAGTCCGCATATTGATCCTTCGGGCCTATACAGTGGTCCTTCGAGCATACACATTGGTCCGTCGAGCCTACGTGCTGGTTCTTAGAGTCAATACATAGTTTCGTCGAGTATACGCTCTGGTCCTTCGAGCCTTCTTACTGGCCCTTTGAACCTACATACTGGTCCTTCGAGCCTGCATATTGATCCTTCGAGCTTATACACTGGTCCTTCGTGCCTATACCTTGGTCCGTCGAGCCTACATACTGGTCTTTCGAGTCAATACATTGTTCCGTCGAGCCTACGCTCTGGTCCTTCGAGTCTTCTTACTGGCTTATTGAACCTACATACTGGTCCCTCAAGCCTACATACATGTCCTTCGAGCCTATAAACTGGTCCTTCGAGCCTACCCATTGGTCCGTAGAGACTACATACTGGACCTTCGAGTCAATATATTGGTCCATCGACCCGACGCTCTGGTCCTTCGAGCCTAAATACTGGTCCTTCGGGCCTACAAATTAATTCGTCGAGCCTACATACTAGTTTTAGGTTATAAATTCTGGTCCTTCGAGCCTACATACCGGTCCTTCGAGCCTGTATATTGGTCCTTTGAGCCTATACACTGGTCCTTCGAGCCTACACATTGGTCCGTCGAGCCTACATGCTGGTCCTTAGAATCAATACATTGTTACATCGAGAGTACGCTCTGGTCTGTCGAACCTTCTTACTGGTCCTTCGACCTTCTTACGCATTGGCCAGTTGGCCCTACATATTGGTCTCTCGAGCCTACACATTGGTCCGATGAGCCTACATACTGGTCCTTAGAGAAAATACATTGGTCCATCGAGCCAACGTTCTGGTCCTTCGAACCTACATACTGATCCTTCAAGCCTACATACTGGTTCTTCGAGGCTACACATTGGTCCGTCGGCTGCATACTGGTCTATAGATTCTAAATTCTGGTCCTTCGAGCCTGCATATTGGTTTTTCGAGCCTGCATATTGGTCCTTCGAGCCTATACACTGGTTCTTAGAGTCAATACATTGGTCCGTCGAGCCTACGTTCTGGTTCCTCGAGCCGTTATACTGATCCTTCGAACCTACATGTTGGTCCTTCGAGCCAGCATATTGATCCTTGGAGTCTATACATTGGTCCATCGAGCCGACGCTCTGGTCCTTCGAGCCTAAATACTGGTCCTTGGAGCCTACACATTGTTCCATCGAGCCTACATATTGGGCTTTAGATTCCAAATTCTGATTTTTCGTGCCCACATACTGGTCCTTCGAGCCTGCATATTGGTCCTATGAGCCTACATACTGGTCCTTAGAGTCAATACATTTGTCCGTCGATCCTACGCTCTGGTCCTTCGAGCATAAATAATGGTCCTTCAAACATACATGCTTGTGCTTCGAGCCTGCATATTGGACCTTCGAGACTAGGCAATGGTCTTTGGAGCCTACACATTGGTCCGTCTAGACTACATACTGGACGTGCGAGTCCAATACATTGGTCCGTCGGGCCTACACTCTAGTCCTTCGAGCCTAAATACAGACCCATCGAGCCTACCTACTGGTCCTTCGAACCTACATACAGGTCCTCCGAGCCTATACATTGGTCCATCGAGCAAACGCTCTGGTTCTTCGAGCATAAATACTGGTTTTTCGAGCCTACACATTGGTTCGTCGAGTCTACATACTGGTTTTTAGATTCTAAATTCTGGTCCTTCGAGCCTACACACTGATCCTTCGAGCCTGCATATTGGTCTTTCGAGCCTATACACTGGTCCTCCGACATTGGTCCGCCGAAGCTACATAATGGCCCTTAGAGTCAATACATTGGTCCGTCGAGCCTACGCTCTGGTCCGTCGAGCCTACGCTCTGGTCCGTCGAC
>JARFXV010000533.1:0-226132 GCA_031761425.1 Cosmopolites sordidus
TATATATATATATATATATATATATATATATATATATATATATATATATATATATATATATATATATATATATATATATATATATATATATATATATATATATATATATATATATATATATATATATATATATATATATATATATATATATATATATATATATATATATATATATATATATATATATATATATATATATATATATATATATATATATATATATATATATATATATATATATATATATATATATATATATATATATATATATATATATATATATATATATATATATATATATATATATATATATATATATATATATATATATATATATATATATATATATATATATATATATATATATATATATATATATATATATATATATATATATATATATATATATATATATATATATATATATATATATATATATATATATATATATATATATATATATATATATATATATATATATATATATATATATAGATTCCGTAGGAGGTGAGATCCATTTTTGTAATACCGCGCTTAAGCCGAGATCCTTTAAGAGATATCCGAAATCGAACCTCACCATTTTTCGCGTGTAAATAGTTACCATTCGAATCAGTGCGTCCTAATACGAATTCTACGAATTTTTTGTTGGAGCTCAAATTTCATATTTTTTATATGTTTTATACTACTGGGGTTTTAGTATATCACTATAGCCAACATCATTTGTAAACAGGTGTATTGACTATTAACAAAGACGAGATCGCGCAACACAGCCAATATAAATTCTTATATGACATAGCTTACGTTGCAGTTTTGGTACTCTGATATTTATATTTTAGAGTTGGTCTTGAAAAATTGTTTATTTTATTTTTATTATTTGTGTAGTTTATTATTGTGTAGTGCTTGTAAATACTGTAAATTGTATATACTATAAACAGTAATAAAATGCATTTCTCGAAAAATTTTAAAAAATCAAAATATTTGTAAGCAAAAACATTATAGAACATTATAGAACAAGGACTAGATCTGAAAACGCTGGCAATTATTAAAGCAATATTAACTAACACAAGGGTGAATATTAACTAATTCATGGGTGACATCTAAGAGCCCTTCGAAATTAAAACTGGAGTGAGACAAGAGGATTGACTCTCGCCACTCTTATTTAACTGTGTTCTAGAAAAAGTAATACAGGAGTGACGTGAAAAATGTCGGCGTATGCTGACGATCTAGCAATTTTGGCTCAAGATATATTAATGGCACAAAAACAGATTGAAATCCTAAAAGAAACAGCAGAAAAGGTAGGACTCCAAATTTTCTTTGAAACGACACAATACATGACCTGCAACAGACTAAGACCAATTCTCTTAATTCAAATATTTGGGTGAAATAATCATAGAAAAGGGGTTGGAAAAAGCGGCCAATAAGGGTAGATGTCAAAAAATGGAAACTGCATTGAAACTTAGACAAAATATTTACAACCAAAAATACATATCTAAAAACACAAAACTGAGACATTACAACACAGCTATTAAGCCAGAATGTCTATATGGGGTAGAAACGCTCATTTGAATAGAAAGAGAGACATTGAGGAGATTAAAAAGAAGGAAAGAAAAATCATAAAAAAAATCTTAACCCCAAACAAATAAATTGCACAACATTCCGACTTCGAGAAAACCAAGAAATCAAACAATACACAGATATACAAAGCGATATGAGAAAAAGAAGACGTGAATTAAGAAAAAGTTTTACGGGCACATAAAACGTATGAATCCGAATAGGCTAACTAGACAAATAGTCGAATATTATGAAACTAGGAGTAGAGCTACCTTTTCATTGGTAGATTACCTTTTCATTGGAGCGAAATTTCTTTCCAGCGAGCATTTTTTTGACATCTGAGAACAGGTAATAGTCGCTGGGGCCTGATCTGGAGAACACGGTGGATGAGGAAGCAATTCGAAGTGCAATTAATGCAATTTAGCCCTCGTTGCCAACGATTTATGACAAGGTGCATTGTCTTGTAACAGCACGATCGTTTTGATCGTTTGGAGCATTTTTGCTATCTCGTCCTTCAAACACATCAATAAGGATATGCAATCGATGTAATATAATCGAGATAATCGATGAACAATATCCCATGCGCATCCCAAAATAGGGCCATAAACTTGCCTACCGATAGTTGTGTTTTTGATCGCTTTGGATCTTTTTCACTGCCTGATGTCCACTGAACTGAATGCCGATTTGACTCCGGAGTGTAGTGATGGATCCATTTTTCATCCATTGTCACATACCGCATGAAAAAATTCTTTTTATTTCATTTAAACAGCTCAGTTTAAACATTGCTCAGGATCATTAATACATTATTATTTTTAGTCCGCTGTGAGCAATCGCGGTAACCATTTCGACATCAATTAAGGCATTCCCAAAAGTTCATGCAAACTGATATAAACACTTCCTTCATCAGCTATCTATTGTGTTTTAATTTACGGTTTTGCGAAATAATGTTGTGAATTTTTCTGATGGTGTACTCACCTCATTTGGACGTCCAGAGCGTTCAGCGTTATCGGTGCTTGTACGGTCACGTTTGAATTCAGCATAGCAATCAATTATGGTTGATTTTCCCGGGGCAGAGTCCGGATAATGTTTATTAAACCATTGTTTTGCACAAGTCAGAAACTAGTACACAGATTGTCATGAAATTTTAAGTCATGCGATTTAAGGTTAGCACAATCGACCACTGGTAAGGATTTTTCGTAAATGACGCCACCTAACATATACATCAAACCGGTAACTTATTGACCGATATATTACATGAACTGATTGCCTTTTTCACGAAGTGATTTAACTGATTTGCAAATGACCAGCTAATTTTGCTTTTGCAACTAGATCGAGGAAATTGTGGTATATATTGCATATATTATAAGACGTAAGATATATAGTTCCCAAATGTTTGTCTTGACTTGAAATGAACTATAAATAGTTCCCAAATGTTTGTCAGTTAGGACGTTTTTGAGAAAACGGAGGATATAGTTATTTAAGACTGATATGTATAGCAAAACATTTTTAATACAGATATAAAAAAATATATCATCAATATAACAAAACATATAACACTATAACTAATGATATAAAAACTGATGATATAATAATTACAAGACGAGGTTAGTCAATTTGATAAAGGAAACCCGTTACTGATAATCAAAGCAAATCTTTGAAATTTAATATTAAGGCATAAATAATAAACACGATGTATTATTGTTAGCACTTTTTACATCTCATTTTAAATTTTTTAAACGACCCAAAATATTGTTTTTTTTTAATGATTTAAAATGATTCTAATTTTTGAAAGCTTATGAAGTATTTTGTGACATAACTTTTACCTTGACAAGTGGTTACAACCTGTTTAGTTGTTATTTATCTAAATATATTACCATTATAAGTAAGAAACAATAAATGATGAAATGTTTGAATACACAGTATGTCGGAAAAATAATGTATCTTTTTAATTAAAAAAAAAAACAATTAGTTATTTTGCCAAAATTATTTCTTTTTATTCAAAATACATCCCTTTCGCATCAATACACATGTTTACCCAATGCAAGCATAGATGTTTTATGATTTTTTACGAAATCGCTTTAATTACCTCGTTATGGCATTTTGGACTTGTGTAAAACTGTCATAAAACGTTCCTTTCACGGCCAGTTTGAGTTTGGGGAAGAGGAAATATTCACACAGAGATAAATCAGGCGAATAAGGAGAATGTTGAAGCCAAAAATCACTAACAGCGACGGTCCTGTGAAATGGTGCATTATCGCGCAATAAAAATCAACTTCCCGGAGCTCTATATTTCCTCCTCCCTCGAACGATTCTCTTCCTCAAACGCTCTATAACGCCCAGATAAGATTCGCCAGTTATATTTTGGCTCTGTGGAACAAATACCCGAAGTATAATACCTTCAGAATCGTAAAAACAGATCAACATTGTCTTCTCTCCTGACTTCGGGATATGCAATTTTTTCGGTTTCGGAGAGTCTGGGGACTTCCACGTAGCACTTTGAAGCTTTGCTTGAGGATCATACTTGAGGAAGCACCAAGTCTCGTCCCCAGTTACAATCGATTTCAAGAATGTGCAGTTACGTCTGGTTATATCAATAAAATCCTTGCAATGTTCAACGCGAACAATTTCTTGGTCTTCATTTATGACGTAAGGAACAAGTCGAGCACAGACTTTCCGTTTGTTTAAACCATTTGTCA
This sequence comes from Cosmopolites sordidus, assembly GCA_031761425.1. Taxonomy (NCBI): domain Eukaryota; kingdom Metazoa; phylum Arthropoda; class Insecta; order Coleoptera; family Curculionidae; genus Cosmopolites; species Cosmopolites sordidus. Next base: position 4,248 of record JARFXV010000533.1, read on the forward strand.
AAATTTCGTGAATCATGTATTTGGTCATATTTAATTTCTCCATTATCGACCTCACAATCAAATTCGCATCGTAGGTGATCATTTCAAGCACTTTTTCCACCAACTCATCGCGATTTTTGTTTTGTGGTTGGTCTGGCTTTGAATTGCCTTTTGAAGCATCACGACCGTTCTGGAATCACTTATATCACTCGAATACACGTACAGGGGATAAGCAATCATCACAATAAACTTTTTTCATCAACTCAAATGTTTCTTTAAAAGTTTTACCGAACTTGAAATAAAATTTCATATTAGCTCTTTGTTCCTTCGTATTTTTGTGACGAAATGACAAAAAGTATTGTTATTTTAAGCGCTATAACTTGACAATCTGTTGATCGATTCTAATGACGACAGTCTCATTTTATAAAGATATACAGCTTTCAGATATATATTGTTTCAATAGATGGTGCTAGCAGTTTTCTTTAAATTTAAAATGTTACTGATTTCCATTCATACCTACTAGAATAAGACCGAATAAGACCACTTCAAAGTAGTCCTAAGAATAAAAGGGGGATGCCACTAGGGAGCATGTCAATAACGCCTTTTATCACATCAATTATTGAATATATTATAGTTAAGGAAGCATAAATTGTAACAAACTGGGACCATGTTATAAGTTATTTTTCATGTAAGGAACTACTAAGCTTTTATTGATAGTTTTGCCGTTACAAGTTGCTTAGTGACTGTTGTTCTAGCAAATAAACTCTATTCAAGTTGATTCAATAGAACTGAAAATGGTATTAATGAAACTAGAACCGTATTTTGTAGTTTCATTTGGATATAAGATTAAAACGCGTCAAATGCAGCACAAAATTAACGAAATTTGAAGTAGAAATCTTCTTAGTTAACAAAAGTTCCTTCTACAAATGAGCTTCAAATTATAACCTATAACTTTAAAAGTCACATGGAAACCTCTAATAAAACATATAGCATATAACGCATTAAACTGGCAGTTAATTAGAAATGTATTTAAATTCAAACATGGCATATATGGATGGGCTAGAAATGATATATATGGATTGTAAAATACGTACTTCATTGTTTTAAATAAATATAAGGCTAAAAAAAGTTAAATACAATTAAACTTTCAAAAACATCTACTAAATTAGCTTGTTATCCATTGGAGGGCACGTTTCGTCTCTTGATGTTTAGACTCTTCAAGGCATCGACATGTACTTTCTCGTCAAGAATAGGTAGACCCCATCCACAGTCAACCCATCCAAGTCGGTGCCCTGAAGAGTCTAAACATCAAGAGACGAAACATGTGCCCTCCAATGGAAGGGATGGGTGGGGCCCATTCCTAGTTAAGCAATCAACAAAATGCTCATATATATATATATATATATATATATATATATATATATATATATATATATATATATATATATATATATATATAATGTCAAAATTATTGTTGGTTAAGTGCAAAATAAAATATTGTTGATTACTAATTTAGTTCAGTAATGTGTGACAAAGGGTTCATAAAGGCTAATTGATAATATATCTGCTGTGGATATTTTTATGGCCACAGATTTTCTGAAAAATGACATTCCGTTCAATTCAGCTCAAGTTCGAGGTGCTAAAGCATGGATGTAAGTTTTTAAAAAATAATAATAATGTAAATGTGAATAAGAAACAAAATATTTATATTAAATATAATGAAACTATTTGTAGGGTATCACGAGAAAGTTACGGTGACAAGGCTATAGGTTTTGTTCAACTTAAGCGCAAAAATGGTATTTGTACTGTAAAAGGACGTGCATGTCCAGATAAAGTTCGGAGTAAAGCTTATAATGAAAATTTAAGAACAGTTCAAGACACTCAATGTCGCGATTGTGCAGCTTCAGCAGATAATAAATACTCAAACAAAAAAAAAATGTTATAAATAGTAATATTTTGTATATATGTGTAATATTGGTTTTCAAAAATAATGAAAAATGTTAAATATTGAATAACCAAAAGATATTTTCTAGTTTTGTAAGTATTTTTTGAGCGAAAAAACAACATAAATCATAATTAGAAAAATAAAACGCATACATATTGTTTAAATTGTTAATTTTATTTCAATAAAAAATACACTGTTAAATATACATAGTAAAACTTATAATATCCCCCAACTAGGATAATATATTACAGTAGATTATAATATGTAAACTACATTAATAATCAATTCAGAATAAAAACTACCCAAAATTAGATACCTATTTGTTCGATTGCTTTCATTGAAGTTTGCAATACTTTTAAAACCACACCGATTCTTCAAACCTCCACACTAAACTGTATTAACAATATTTTCAAAAAAAAATCAACCCATACTACATCATTACTTTGATTAAGGATTTCAATATTTTTTGAAACGATGTCGATTTTTCGCCTTACACGTTTTACAAACCACCACATTAGACTCTTAATATTTGCAAATATAAATAAATCTGGCTGCTAACTAACTCTAATGCATAACCAGCCAGAGATTTCCCAAATAAGAGAAGGCACCTTTTTGAGTGGAAAACTTTTATAGTCGAAGTGTGGGACTCCCCTATTAAGGTCTACCCACTAGAAAAACTACAACATATATAAAACTACAACATATCCTGGAACCACTGTCAGCATACCATAAATCTTTAATGCCTATAATAAATTTCTAACCTATGTTTAAACATACTTTATCAAATAAATATGTTCAATTAATAGATGAAATGTACCAAAATCCTGAAAAACACTAAATATTTTAACTGTTTTGTTTCATTTAGAATAGAAATATACCATTTTCTTTACTTTTTCTTTGAATAGTATGTTTGATTTTCTATTTTTCTTTTTTTTGCATACTCCTTCAGATGTTGGTTTTGATTCCATGGAAAACTGCTTTGCCAGTCCTTAATTTAACTAGTTGATGTTCATCCAACTGTTCATAGAAATTTCTGTACTCTTCGATCATCTACGGTCATCATCCGGTAAAACTTTCAAGTATAAAACTTTTCATATACGATTACCTTCCAAATTGGTAGCCGAATTTTGTCCTTGTCTACTGTCTAATTTTTGAATATTATTATTCGTATCCTACAAAATAGACGATCCTGTAGGGCTTTCTCATTGTTACTACCCTCGGTTGTGTTACCGCATGTAGATTCTTTGTGGGCAAGCAGGAATATTCCTTCTTATAAATTTGGCAAGTTCATTTGTTTTGCCTAAATGAATTAAATAATATAAATAAAAGTTGTAAAAACGAATGCAAAAAACAAAAGAAACCCTAATCTGATTTCATTCTGAACTTATTTTTGAGCCACGGGCGTAGCCAGGGGGGGGGGGTCAAACCCTCCCCAAAATAAGCCAAATATTACCTAATATTATACCGAAAAAATACGAGGAGTGAAGAGAGTTAAATTATTACATTTGACTTATTGAATTTATTTGAATTATTACAACTGAATTATTATTTTTGACAAGTATCTCGCCTACCCCGAAATCTAGTTTGGAATGCCTAGATATGTGCGATAAAAACCTTTATCCTAATATTTACACATTACTACAAATCTTGGCTACCATTCCTGTATCCACTGCTACCCCAGAAAAGTCTTTCTCGAGCCTAAGGAGACTGAAAAACTATTTACGAAACACTACAAGTGAAAACAGACTTAATGGTTTGGCTCTCATGAACATTCACTATGGAACAGAAATTCATGCAGATGAAGTAGTGGATATATTTAAAAGAAAAAGCCGAAGATTTCTTCTTTAATGGTTTTAGATTTAGCGCAGAGGAACGAAATTAATTTAACCATTTCATTTAAAGTTAAGAACTTTATAAATATGTCGTAATTTTTCCGATGAATATATAGATATTAAATTTCATGTAAGTATATTTTTGTTGTTTTATTTACTTCAAACTAAACCCCCCCAAAACTAAATCCTGGCTACGCCTGTGCTTTGAGCCTCCATATCTTATGTAAAAATATATGAGTATAACGTCGAAAACGGCACCGAAAACCTAAATAACAATTGAAAGCAAGTAAATTTTCAAAGTGATAGCAAAACAACAAATGCAGTCAAAGATATAGGTTAAACCTATAGAACAATGACTAAGATCGATAAAAAGTTTTATTTTCCCGAGACTCCGATTCTTTTCGAACGTTTTTTCAGAAAGAGTGCGAATGAAAATTTCAGTATAAACGAATTGCTCCGAGCCGAACCGATATTGGGGATATTGACCATCATCCTATTATGTTTAAAAATGTATTTTCAATTTGATATAACTTTTTAATTATAAGGAAAAAATTAAAAATAAAAATAGTTTTGTTATAAAACTTATATATGATATTTCCCTTTATGATACAAAAAAAATTGTTTCGACATAGTGCCCTTTCCAAATACGAAAACTATATTAAACTTTACTGTAAGAAAAGTAGTTTTAACTTAAAAGGTCCGTCGATCTAATAATACCATAAATGAGAATAGTCCGGAATTCCATTTTTTCAATGTCTAAGATGCGTAATATAAATTATCACCATTAAACAATGGTGAACCATTCACGTCTATCCGGTCATTTTGCAAAATACCCAAATTTTTTCTTTTATTAATTTCTAAGTTCTGAGACATTTAATTTTTTAAATTTATTTTGAAAGGGTTGAAAGGGTAATATTTTAACATTAACTGGTAATCACAACAAAAATTATTTTGTTTCTTAATATAATTTATTTTATTTGCATTAAACCTAGTGAAAAAATACATTCCTTTTTGTCTAACGTATATTAAGTATTCTATGACATAGAAAAAGGAACACAAAGAAATAATGATACCATTTTAGAAACTATTTTATAGACTTATTGTCATTGTTAAACAGTACAACTGATTAAAATTTGAAGATATAATGACTACTAGTTAGGGACGTAATGGGTGTATGGACCTCCACTTAGTATACATTCATGGAGGCTCCTACGCATTGATCTAATTAGGTGGTTAATTTTCTCTTGAGGTATAGTGTCCCATGCTATTTGAATTTCACCCCATAGCGCTTCCAACGTCTGTGAATGATGTGGCAATCTGAACAATCTTCGACTTGTGATATCCCACACATGCTCTATTGCGGAGAAGTCCAGGGACCTCGATAGCCAAGGCACTAAATTGATTTGGGCTCTTTCAAAATAACGTAAAGTAAGACATGTAACATGTGGGCGTGCATTATCCTGCTGCAAAAGTGGATTTAGAATTGTTCGAAGGTACGGTAATAAATGGCAGTCTACAATTTCTTCGACATGCCGCTGAGCCGTCACACTACCTCGGACAAAAACTAGAGGTGACCTACTGCCATGTGCGATAGTAACAACTCCAAACCGTAACACCCATTGTATGATGTACGTGCCTCTCAATGAAGAACTCCGTCGTTCCCCGCGATATCTTCTTATACGATCATGGCCGTCATGACCAACAACACAGAAGGGAAACTCGTCACTAAAAACAACACGATTCCATTCCGCATCCCACTGATGTCTTCCTCTGCACCACTCCAACCGTTGACGCCGATGGTCTGCCGTTAAAGGTAGAGCCATATATGGCCTATAAGAAAGGAGCTCAACAGATGTGGTAGATCGCTCGCATTCCCATTAACCTTCTATGCTTTTCGTACCACTGGTTAGTAATTGACATAAAAACTTCTACTAGGTGTTCCTTTTTCTAGCAATTTTAAACAGAAATTGTATACGATTTGATCTATCACTTTAAATTTTTAAACAAAACTACTATAGTAGACTATAGTTTCGTAAAACGATTTTACATTCTCAAACACAACTTTAAAACTAAGGTTTTACAGCTGTTTATCTATTCTATGTACCTAATTTTATACAATTATTAGGGTTAATTTTTTACAATATTTTAAATAGTGGGGACTTTCGGAGATAAAAGTGATAGATAACAAAGTAAAAAATTGTTTTATTCCTTTTTAAAAAATGAACTATCACAAAGTAACAAATATGTTGTAACAACAAATGCACTTTGTTTCATTCCATCAACCGCGAGTATGTTCTAAAGCTATCTTCTGTAAAGAAAATGATATTACTGTACATAGAACACTTCAAAATAACAGACAGTAATAAAAATTACAGAAATGTAAAGGACAACTTTAAAATAGTTATTTATTAATTTAATTAGTTATTAATTAAAATAGAAATTTAAAATAGAGTACAAATATGTAACATTTTTGTCCAGCAGTTAATTTATCAAAAACGGATATCAAATTTTTTAAAAATACTGTAAACATAACATTTAACAAAAATTTAGAAAAAACAACATGAAAATGTGATCATAAAAATAGAATCAACCAAGAAACATGCACAATACATACTATTTAACGGTTAACAACAGTACTAAATAACACAAACATGTTTTGAACATTTAACTTAGTTTTATGACCTTTGTATTTTATTATTTCAGGGCATCTTTGGGTTATAGAGTTAAGCCTTTGACACAATTCTAATGGTATAACTTCCATTCTTTTTTAATCACCTCCCAAAGTTCAAGCTTGTTTCTCGTTATATGTTTTCCCATGCCATTCTTGAGGTAAGTCCACATGTTCAATGGAATTTGGCCACGGCAATAAATCCACTTTATTGACACTATGAAAATGTTCCGTTTTCCTAACAGTACGTTTCGGATAGTTATCCTGTTGATATTTTCATACCAGCGGCATATTTTCTTCTGCAAAAGGCAGCATGACTCCCTGAAGAATGTGGATGTACACATTTTGGTCCATGTTTTTTTTTAATTCAGAAAATCGGTCCTATACCATACCATGAAAACGGTGTAAACAGCTTTATATTACCGCTTCCATGCTTTACAGTTTTAATAGTATGTTTTGGTAATAATTCTTGGTTGGGTGGTCTTCTAATATATCGCCTACCATCAGAACCTGTTAAATTATTTTTTCTTTTATCGCTGTTTAAAATATTGTGTCATTTCTTTATCCTATGTTCACCATCTCAATTTAACTAATCTTTGCCAAACTTTAAACGTTGTTTAATATTATTGGCGAATAACAAAGAGATTTGCTTGGCTGTTCTATCGTATAAGTTACTTGCCTGAAGCCTTCTTCGAATTATTCTTGAACTTATTTCTAACCCAGATTCATGATAACCATGAATATGATATGGTTAACTGTTTCATGGAAGTATGATGTGTTTATGGTTAATATACCATAATTATGATATATTCATGATATATATATATATATATATATATATATATATATATATATATATATATATATATATATATATATATATATATATATATATCGGAGATACTCTTCAGAATAAAGCAAAAAGACGAATACTCTGACCTGAAATAAATAAGAACGCGAGTTCCTCAAGGAAGCGTTATTGGCCACGTTCTTTATCTATAATATACTAGCGACCTACCAGCTCTAAAATATCTTAAAATAGCCACATTTGCCGACGGTACTGTTCTACTAACTGTTGACTGAAACATAGAAACCTCAACTAGAAAACTACAATCAACAAGCGATGAAATATTTAATTGGACCAAAAAATTGAAAAATCAAGCTCAATGAACTAAAATCAACACATTTCAATTTTACCAACAAGAAAATAACAGAACAGCTCCTTCTAGAAATAAACGGTACAACCGTTCCATATGTGTTGAATGCCAAACACTTCGGCATAACTCTTGATGGCGAACTGAAATGGAAAGATCATATAAAAAAAAGAAAAGAGCTGAGATTGATCTCAAATATCGAAAATATTATTGGCTTATAGGAATAAATTTCAAGATGACAATAAATACGAGGTATATTTTTTAAAATAAGGTCCGTTTTTTAGTTAGAAAAGAAAAAAAAATACTATTAATATCATTAAAGTATATTGTTTCTATATTCTACATACTTTTATCTACTTTTCTACATAGTTTCCATTTTTGTTCAAATATTTGTCATACCGCTCAACAAATTTTTGAATTCCGACGTCAAAAAAATCTGCCGCAAAATCCCTTTCCTGTCCCAAATATATTGTTGTCATGATCTTTCGTGCTGAAATTGTCTGTTTGGCTTTCACTCTGTTTGGCGACAATGTGTGTCGCCATTCGTCAGTTCTTTCGAAAGTAAATCGTCAGTTCCTTCGAATTTTGTTGTCCACATCACGAACCAAATCTTCAAAAATTAAAGAATGTCGCCATTGCATGACTCATCATGCACATTAACCCGCCCGTCCTTGAACATTCTCACCCACTTTCGAACTATACTGTCATTCATAGCATTATCACAAATCAAATTACGGATCGTATCTCACAGTCGGCGGCGACTCAATTTTTATTAAACATTATAAATTTCTACAGCTTAAATACAGACAGACGATACGGCTGCAAATGGCGCTTAAACATGCGCAGATCATGGTGGGGGTAGGCGCGCAAATACTCTTCTCTCACTCATTCACAAATGGACCTTATTTAAAAAAATACCCCTCATAATAAGATACTGATTTATAATCAAATCCTAAAACTAATGTGACTGTATGGCATCCAGCTGTGGGGACGTGCCAGGTGTTGTGAAATATAGTCAGTGCACCGTGGCATATTCGTACCTCCGATCTTCATCGAGATCTTGGAATTCCAACGGTCAAGGAGGAAATCAGGTTGTTTGCAGGCAAGCACGAAAACAGGCTACATCTTCATATCAATGTAAAAGCTCATCAACTGCTAGGCAACCAAAATCTTGTCCGAAGATTAAAGAGAATTAAACCTCGTGACCTCGTGCAGTGTATTGTGTGCTAAAGCAGATCATAGTGCGTGGGTGGAGTAACATAATCATTAGAACAATCTAAAGGCCATCGTTGGATTAAGTTTAGTTGATAGGTATTTGGGTTAAGATTTGTTAGAGAAAAATTAATGGTTAGTCTTTTTGACTAGTTTTAATAGGTTTAGAAACTATCAGTAAATAAATACTTGTAGTTAAAATAAATATACAAAAACAAATGGTCGTATATACATACGTTTCAGCGTAAATGTGGTACGTTTTGTTACAAAACAAAAAGATAACTTACACATTACTATCGTTTAATGTTAAAGTTGCAATTGCTAGCTTAAATTTTTGGTACAGTAAGAAACACATGATTAATTGTTTTAACAAATTAACTTTTCAAAATGCCCACTGTCGATTAATGAAATATTGGACAAGATATTTAAATTCATTTGGTTTTGGTCAATAAACCATTCACAATACTTTTGCTTGTGTGAAAAATCAGCGGGTGATGGTGCTTGTACCCTTTGTACATGATAAGGGTAGAGTAGTTAGCTCTTTTAGTGTTCTATGTACAATCCAATGGCAAACTTCAACTTGTCGCGCAACGCTTCAAGTAATTCATGTAGAATACTCTTCAAAAAGATATAATATTTGTTCTTCGACTTCAGGACAGATTTCTTGCTACCGCCCATATTCTTAAAATTTTGGAATCACGCTATCCGTAACCAAAATTCTTTGAGAAATTAGGACAAATATTTGTCAAGCTGAACGCAGCCGTCCTATACAAATATTACATTTAATTTCCTAATAAATAACTTAGTTTAACTTGTACAGAATATTATTATTAGTACGCTATTAACATGCACCATTTTCTTTATTTATTTTTTTATTCAACAAATTTAAACTTTTTGAGGTAACATTGATGACAATAGGTGTATATGAATATTTTGTAGCCCTAAATCCAAAATTGATAAGCTAATTACTGTAACACGTACCTTTTCTCTTGTTACAAGGGATCGATGGTGGGGAAAAAAAAAGTAACGACATATTTTTACAACAGTGGCGGCTCATGAAGGAAGGCGTTGGGGCGCCGCCCCTTCAGCATTTATCACATAAACAATTTTTCAGAGCAAAACACCATATTTTATTTCCGTTCAGTTTCTTTCCTTTAACTCATTTTCCTGGTTCACCTCCTGTATAGAGTTTCAATAGCAAAAAAAAATCTTCAGCAGCACTATTTTCTTCTACGCCCTCCCACTTTAAAAACCCACGAGCCGCCACTGTTTTACAATCTAATATTTATTTAATTTAAACATGTAACACGTGTTAAATTTCTGCAAAGACAAAGATTATACATAAATATATATGAGGATTATGTGAATAAAAATATATATATTACATGAGGCGTCATACAACGAGAAAAAAACGTTTACTTTTTCCTCTTGGGTTTTGTAATATCATCTCTTTTTAAAAACCAGCAGTAGTCGCCCAACATAGATGGGTTCCGGCGTCCCTGGTTTCTTGCCTCCATCGTCCTGATGTCCTGGTGAAACCTGTCTCCTTATTCGTTGCTTATTGCACCCAAATTTTCCGGAAAAAAATCCAAATGGGAGTCAAAAAAATGCATTTTTAAAGACATGCGACACCCTTGTATTTCATAGGCTTTCAAGACTTCATCTATGAGGTTTTTATAGTTTTCAGCTTTCTTGTTGTCCAGAAATCCTTTCACTACACTTACAAAACACTTCCAAGCTTCATTTATTTTTTCTTAAAAACGGAAATCACCTAGAAGCTTCCTTACTTGAGATCCAATAAATATGCCTCCTTTTAGTTTTACATCACTTAATTGAGGAAATATTTCTTTTAGGAATACTTGAAACCATAACCTTCTTTGTACTTGGCTTTGACAAAGTTTTTCATTCGTTTTTTCATTAAGCAGGGGGGAGGCATATTTTATGTTTGGTACCAGATTCAAAAGAAGTTTTATGAGGCCAATCTTTCTTACTGTAGTGTTTTTTGTTGCCCTAGCAATACTTTGTAAAAACCCCTTGAAAATGGACGTGCTAGGGCATTTCTGATAATTATATTATGAGGGTGTGAGAAGTATTTACGTCGTTGAGGTACTGAGTTATTCACAGTTGAAAAAAATCACTAATCCTATGCCTCGGAAATGCCAGTGAACGAAGTGTGGGATACTCTTAATTCCCTTGAAAGCTTCTTAGGGCCGGTTCTACAATGCAAGGATATCCAGGTATAAGCTATGCTTGGAATAACATTTGAAACGCTTCTTAAGCTTAGTCCATACCAGGCAACAAAACTGTTGGCAACATGTTGACGGGGATGTTGCTCTCGTGTATCCTGTCAACAAGCAACAGTTGATGGATACTCAACAAATTTCTTTAATGTTTGCCGCCCAATGCTGACGAGTATCCATCAACTTGTTGCTTGTTGACATGATACAGGAGAGCAACATCCCCGTCAACATATTGCCAACAGTTTTGCTGCCTGGTGTGGACTAAGCTTTACAGAATAGGCGTTTCAAATTTTATTCCAAGTATTGCTTATATCTGGTATATTCTTGCATTGTAGAACTGGCTCTTAGAGCTTGTTCTCGGATCTGCCGCCACAGCTGCTCTGAAAACGTCGGCATCGAGAAACCATAGACGACCAGATCTTCCCCTCAGCCCACTGGAGAGTGATCTTTAGCCGCATCCTCACTTGAGCACGAACGCGAGTTAAATGTGAAGACCGACAACTTTGCTTTTAAAAAACTTTATTTTACAATAAGGGCACTTAACTAATGAAACAATATTATGAACAGCAATACAGCTTTGACACTATAATATTGAGTAACATTAACATTACAATTCTTTACTTATATACTATAACAATGCCTTAGTCAGCGCTAGGCAAGCGATAACCGTCGGTTTGGGGTTATTACTCCTCCACCCTTAGTTTTTTCGACGTCCTCGTCGACAAGTTTTTGTAATAGTTTTATCGGAACAGATTTGTCTCTTTTCTGTTTTTGCCATAGATATATCACTAAAGCTATAACAAAGAATAACATAATACATATGATTATAAATATATAATGAGCCTGTTGTTGAGGAATAACATCTTGCATATTCAGTGGCTCCATCAAATCTTCTTTGACTTTCCAGGGATTCTCTAAGTGTTTGATTTGTAAATCTAATGTTAAATTAGAGTCCTGGATGTTGTCACTTGTCGGAATTTGTAAGGAAATATTGTTAATTTCTAATGAATATTTATGTTGGCCGATGATCACATCGCATTGGCTCTGAATAAGGTTACAATGCTGGAGATCAGTTTTTTGAAATTGGAAACAATTTTCATATATTGTTTCTACAGTTTTCGTACATAGCAAAAGTGATTTATGATAAGTTAGTGTATGTACTTTATAGTTATTTTGAATAAGAGCATATAGACAGTCTTTTGGAAAAGAGCATCCATTGGCAATAGGGTTAGAACAGATCCAATTTGTGTTAACTTCTTCGCATTGTTCGTACCATAAATTGTTACAATAATATTTACTAGGTGTTATCATCATTTTACAATCATTCCTAGGTATAGGGTATACAAATTTTAAATTACATACATTTCTTTCAAAGATCGGTATCCTAATAACTAGAATTGCCATTTCAGTTAATATCATAAGACCGGTTTTGCAAATTAATGTAAGTTCTGACAAATGTTTTATTGGCCATAGAGCATTTTTGGGATAGTGTATTTCTAGATATTTCCACATGTCTTTAATATCATTTACATTTAATATTTCGAGGTCTAACGTCTTTAAATGTGCAAAGGATATGATGCGTAATAGTTTTTCTAAAAAATTATTTAATCGACTAATTTGTAAATACTGGTTTTGCATTGTAAGCATTAGATTCACCTCGTCACTAGACTTCAAGATTACATAGCGAATAGTTTTGGTATTTTCGTCTGCGAGTTTCATATTATTTTCCATTTTGCTGATAATGTTACCGGCGAATGAACTGAGGTCATTTATCTTATGCATGGTATTTAACTGATTATGCTTTAAAATCTGTAGATTTTGCGTTATTGTCTCTAGGTCATTGTTGTCTAAGTTTCCTGTAATGAACTTGATACCGCTTCCAAGGAAGTTTATTAACCCACGTTTCCTGCGACTTGAATCGTAGTTAGTCAATTTTGCATATGTGTCGTATGTATTATTGAATGCTTCAGAGATATATTGAAATTGGGTCGACGTTAAATTATTGTTTTGCTTATTTACCATATGATTTATAATAAGAACATTGTTGAATAAACTAGTTAACGTAAATTTTAATTTTGTCATATTAAAAGGAATATATGTTGTATGATAATGACTTACAACTAAAGAAGGGGATATGTCTTCAGTGAAATAGCCATTATTTGATAGCTTGTGTACCTGAAGTGCTTGGCATTGGTTCGATGGATTCTGCACTGTCAGGAGCAGGAGGCTAAAAGGGAGTAAGAGTCTTTCTAAGTCTCTTGATTTTTCTTACGTGTGTGGTTATGGGTTTTTTCTTTGAAATGCCTGTTACCTTATTTTTGTTTGTTTCGGTAACTTTAGTCGGTATGTACTGCGGGTTCATTTTATTGCGTAGGGTATTTTTCCTATAGATAGTCTGATCGGGAATTATTTCAGGGGGTTGTTCTGTATTATTATTTTGTTTTTGTGTGTTTTCGGATTGCTTTCTGTAAGTGTTTTTGTAAATATTTTCATGAAAAGGTATTAGTTCACTTTTTCGTCTTTGATTGTATTGTTCGTAAATAGTAAGGTCGTTATTTATATTAGGTTCATTAAGGTAGGGGCCGTATAGTATTGAAAATGGAGAGTGACCCGTGGTCGAATGAATACTTTGATTGTATATTAGTATAGCGGAAGTCATTAAAGTTTTTGGCGTTTCATCAGGATTTTGCAATTTCAGAACTCGTAATTTTTCTAATAATGTGGAATGTAGTCTCTCTATTGGACTGTTGGAAGATGAATTTCCAGATGTCGTGTAGTGGACTTCTATACAAAATAACTGACAGAATTCTTTGAAAAGGTTATTTTTAAATTCTGCACCATTGTCAACGACAATTTTCGAGGGAGAATTATGATGGGAGAAATAGTGCCTTAATTTTCCAACGATGGTAACTGCATTTTTGTCAGTTACGAAATAAGCTTGAGCATATTTTGAAAATGAATCGATGATAGTTAAAAATTGGCAATTTAGGAATTGAAATATATCGAGATGTAGAGTCTTAAAAGGTTTTTCTGCTAGAAGAGGGCCTTCATAAGCTATTTTGTAGGGATGCCTTTCGTATTTACTTTGCAAACAGATTTCACACATATTCACGATGTTAGTGATAGAATCTCTTAAGTTGGGCCAATAATATTTTTGCTTAAGATGATTGTACGTTTCTGTTATGCCGTTATGATTGGTTTGATGATAGCTGGAAATAATTTCTTTTTGTTGGTTAGTGTCAGTGATGTCAGTCAAATATATGTTAGAAAAGATTAGCTTTGCGGATGGGTTCAAGTTTGCATTGATGATTCTTTGGAATTCTATTCTCAGTTCTTGATCTGGAATATAAATTGTGAAAGACGTGTCAGGTCTAATTACTTCTTTCAATATTTTGATTATATCCTCTTGACGTTCCGTCTTGGAGATTTCAATAAAATGGTGATTTTTCTTAAAAGGTTTTGAATATGAGTGTTTGAATTTTTGACCGTAATTAATGATTAGGCGATTCGTGGCATAGTTAACAGGTAATTCAGATATCGAGAGATATTTTCCTCGGGTGTCATTGTTGGAATGTACAGTAATGTCGGAGGTGACATCTTCGTCTCTTGTATTTTCGGCAGTATTTTCTTTGTCTACGTTTTTGTTAATATCTTTTACTTGGTTTGAAATAATTTCGTTATATTTTTCGCTATGGACAAAGTCTGCAAGATCGAATTCGGCGAGATTGGCAACTGTATCGTCAACATTGGGGACACTTGAATGTGCGTCGTTGGATTCATGAATATTAAGTTCGATACGGGAGAGAGCATCGGCAACGACATTTTCTTTACCCTTTTTGTATTTAATTTCAAAATTGAATTCTTCCAATTTGAGTCTCCATCTAATTAAACGGGAGTTGGGTTCTTTTATCTTGGAGAGCCAAACTAAAGGATTATGGTCTGTTTCAATAATGAACCTTTGTCCATATAAATACGGGCGAAAGTGTTTAGTGGATTCAACTATAGATAAAAGTTCTCTCTCAATAGTAGAGTAATTTCTTTCAGCTGTATTGAGGGTTCTGGAATAGAACGCAATGGGATGTTCGTTTTGAGAAAGGACGCTTCCTATTGCTATGTTTGAAGCATCTGTGGTTAATTTGAATGGTTTACTATAGTCGGGGTACTGTAGAATAGGACAGTTCGAGATTAGCTCCTTGCATTTTTGGAAGGCGTTTTTGTATTCAGAATTTTCGGTATCGACAGAACTACCTTTTCGGAGGCATTTGGTTAATGGAAAGGTGATTCGTGAAAAATTCTTTATAAATCTTCTGTAATAGCCTACCAATCCCAAGAACGCTTTTATTTCCTTTTGGCTTTTTGGGATGGGATAACGTTGGATGGCTTCAACCTTTGTTGGATTTGGTTTTATCCCTTCTGAAGTGATAACATGCCCTAAGAAGGCAACTTCTTTGCAAAGGAATTCGGATTTGTCGGACTGTACTTTCAAGTTTACTTCTTTCAATTTTTTCAGTATAATTCGAATATGATCGATGTGTTCTGAAAGAGATTTAGAAAAGATAACAACATCATCCATATAAACGAAGCAGAATTTGTAGATGTATTCTCTTAATATTTCGTCCATCATTCGTTGAAACGTGACAGGGGCGTTTTTGAGGCCGAATGGCATTCTGAGGTACTCAAAATGACCATTATTTACAGTAAATGCCGTTTTTTCAATGGATTCTGGGCTCATTTCAATCTGGTGGAAACCTTGAGCTAAATCAAGAGTGGTGAAATATGTGCATTTTCCCAGATTATCGAGAATGTCGTCTATGCGTGGGAGTGGCCATTTCTCTTCAACTGTCACATCGTTAAGTTGGCGGTAATCGATCACTAGTCTAAACTTCTTTTTACCAGAAGCATCTGCCTTTTTTGGAACGATCCATACTGGGGCGGAATAAGGTGATATCGAAGGTCGAATTATTTTATTGTCTAATAGTTTCTGAATTTGAGCTTGTATTTCCTGATTCATGGAAGGTGGATGTCTATAAGATTTTACATAGACAGGACGATCATTTGTTGTACGGATAACGTGTTTCGTCTGGCTGATAAAAGAGAGATCGCATCCTTCGTGATACATAATATCTTTGAAATCGTGAAGAAGAGATATGATTTTTGATTTCTCTACAGGTGTTAAGTGATCTAACCTTAGTTGTTTTGTCGGGTCGAATTTTTGTCTGTTATATTCGCGAGGAGGGTCTATTAAATCGAATTGATCTTGGGGAATAACTTTTAGTCTTTGATGGAAATTAATACTAACTTCAGGAGTTGGATTCGGAATTTTACAATATCCATTCTTTACATTGATTAAACTATCAGGTATAATATGATCTCCAATTGTAAGAGAAGGTAAGATAGCAACGCCGTTTTCGTGATTTACCGGGATAACGAGATAATTGTTATGAAAATTGTGGATTGGTCGAACTAAAGGTTTGTTATAAGCGAGAGAAAATGGAATTTTTATATTTTGAAGTGTTAGAATTTTCTTTTCGTAGTCTATTAGTGCGTGTAAGTTTCTCAGATCCTTTGTTCCTATCAGTGCATCGAAATCGTTATGCCAATTTAACACTCTCATTCTAATATCGTAATTAAGTCCTAATTCTTTTAGTAAAGGTATTATTAAATTTGTATCTTCTTTATATCTAGTTTTACAAGCTGTAACTTCAAAGGGTTCGAAAAAGAGGTTTTCTGGAAATAAATTAGCTATTTTCGGTGTTATTATGGAATCGGTAGCACCGGAATCTATAAGGACAGATATTTGCATTTGGGGAAGATAGAAATATGGTAACTCGATCCTTTGGGCTATGTTGTTTAGGTTGATGGCAGATAAGGGCCTATCTTGTGAAAATTTTCAGATATATTATCTGGATTATCTTCAGCGTTTTGTTCTCCAGTAGGGGATGGTTGACATAATTCGGTGTGAGACATTTCTGAAGGGAAATCTTGTTGTTGGAAATGATATTGTGAATAGTCATATCCTTGAGGGGGTTCAGAAGGTTCCTCTATGAAATATTCTTCATTATAAGGTTCAGTATACGTCTCCACATTTGTTAGTTCTTGAGAGACAAATTTTCTTGGACCTGTTGGTTGAAAAGCGTTGGGATACCTATGAGGTGGTCGATTCTGGAATATTCTCGAAGGACCTCCAGTGGAAATGGACATAGGTGTAGGGGCATCTAGTTTAATGGGTTTATTATTTTGTGGTGCAAAACTATTCCTGGGTTTGCCAAACACTTGAGCGTTTGTCGGATAATGCCTCTGAACTGGTCGAGGTTGAATGTGAATTGGTTGGCTAGGAAATCTCGATTGTTGCATTTGCGGAAAATTAATTGAATGTTGAAAGGAGTTGAATGGTTTTTGAGATGGTGTTTTCATATCTTGGTGGAATATACTTGAATTATTTGCAAAGTTGACTTGCGATTCTATCATATTAAAGTTTACAACGTGCGTATAAGCGTTATCAAGTGTATCAGGATTTTGTAGCATAAGCATTGTTTTCAAGGGTTGTGGCGAATTTGCAGTTAAAATTAAAACGGCAGTTTTCTGTATTTGACTAAATAAAATTAATTTTGAATTTTGATCTTGAACTTCGCACTGTATTTTTGAAAATATTCTTTGAACAAATGCTTTAAGTCGATCTACGAAGTTAAGGATGTTTTCATTCTTATTTATTTTGATGTATTGCAATTGCTGCATTAAAATTTGGTAAGTAATTGGATCACCAAATTTTTCTCTTAAAGCTGTTTTTATTTCGAGCCAATTATGCAGATCTGGTCTTGAGAGAAGAAATTCTCTAGCATTATCTACTAATTTTGATTTTATCGCGGCCAAAATTACTTTATTTAGATTTTCATTATCGTTACTAGAATAAAGATAATGAAATTCGTCTATAGAAATTAAGAAACTCTCCAGATGACTTTGAGCACCGGAAAAAGTTGGCAAGAGTGACGTGTGGAATCTGATATTTTCCATGTTTGGTTGACTAGTATAATTAATATTAGAATCTAAACTTAAATTACTTAAAAGGTTTAATAAATCTTCTTGATTTATTGAGTTTGAACTTGTTTCTGTATTTACTTGACTTTCACTTAATCCTAATTTTGCCCTATTATTCAATAAAATCTTTGTTAAACGTTTAGAAGTTTCAGACATTCACATAGAAATATGTAAAAATGGCAATTCAGTTTTAACTTACAATATAATCAAGGATGGATCCATAAAGCTTATACTGTTCAGTTCCACAACCAAAGGGTTCCCTATAAAGGCGTGGCTGAATGGCGGTCTGAATTGTTGGTCTTCTGGGGTAGGCAGGAACTGGACCACAGCTTCTCTGACAACACGGTAGACGATAGCTTGATCTCGAATTCTCACCTTTCTTCGATAGTGTCTTAAGACTTGAAAATCACTTCTGCACAACGGTAAACCGATAAAGGGCAGAATGACACTATCCTGTTCGCAGCGCCAGTTAAATGTGAAGACCGACAACTTTGCTTTTAAAAAACTTTATTTTACAATAAGGGCACTTAACTAATGAAACAATATTATGAACAGCAATACAGCTTTGACACTATAATATTGAGTAACATTAACATTACAATTCTTTACTTATATACTATAACAATGCCTTAGTCAGCGCTAGGCAAGCGATAACCGTCGGTTTGGGGTTATTACTCGCGAATGACGCAAACCTAGCCAGCACCGTATCGGGAAAAATATCTGTAACGATACAATTTTTGATTTTCTCACTGAGAAAATGTCGAATGAACAATTATCAGTGGCTTGTGTCAATTTTATATACATTTATAACTTATTAAAAAATGTAAAAAACCTAGACGTAGATGGTCTTTCCAATTATATTAACATACTAGATTGAACGCGAACGAATGCGCATGAGGCAAGCCGGTGCTGCACGAAGCGCAGCAAACACGCTCATACTATTTGCCGCACAGCCTCGTGCCGATCAATAACAGTTGGATCGCTACGAGACTGATCGCAGCCGTGCGGCGATTAGTTTGAGCGAGTTTGACGCGCCTCGTGCAGCGCTGGTTTGTCTCATATGCGTTCGTTCAAGCGAGAAAATAAAAAATTATATCCTTGCAGATATTTTTCCCGATCCGGTTCTGGCTCGGTTTGCCTCATTCGCGTTCGTGCTCAAGTGAGGACGCGGCTTTAAGCTTTTTTGATAACTCTTGGGTTGATGCAAAAGTTCGTCCTATTTTTTTTTAAAGAGATTAAAGAACATTTTTATATACTAAAAATTATATTTAATCCACTTAGTATGTGCCGTTCTGTTTGTCGATCTTTCTCCATCTACGGTAGCTGCATAAACCCGTGTTCATAGTAGTTCTGACATTCCTGGCTAAATAACTATCTAACCAATCTTCGTTGGTAAATTTTTTGAGTCTTCCAACGAAGTAAATTGCTTATCATCTAAAATACGAGGGTGAATAAAATCTAAACCGAAATTTTACAATTATTTTCCTCGGCCAATTACGAGTGGGCTGTCAGTGTAGGTCATTGCAGTGCAACGTATTAGGAGTGGGGGAACGCTCAGTGAGCTGTTTCACTTATTTCTTTTGTCAGTAGAGCTGTTAGTGAGCAACAGGTTCCACGGTCCGTTGCGCAAGTGGTTATAATAAAGTTTTTAACTAAGGAAGGCGTTAAACCATACGAAATATTAACTGGGTTGAAGGTTCAGTATGGGGACGATACCCTGTCTAAGACCCAAGTGTTTGGTTGAGCCAAGAAGTTTAAGAGTAGACGAGAATGTGTGGTAAATGTATGTTATAATCGACGTCCCAGGTCAAGTGTCATGCTGACAATATTGGTGCAATTCGTGACCTTATCGAAGGTGAGCTTTGGAAGTGCTCATACAATCACCAGAAATTATCTTGGCTTCAATAAAATCTGTGCCTGATGGGTTCCGAAGTCGTTGTCCGAAGATAAAAAAAAATATCCGATTGCAAATCAGTAAGAGAGTTCTGAATCGATTTCGGCGGGAAAGAGAGACTTTTTGAAGCGTATCGTGACATGTGATAAAACGTGAGTGCATTATTATACTCCAGAATCAAAAATGGCGAGTAAGGAATGACGAAGAAAAGACGAAACCTGCCATGTAAAGGCCAAAACCCGTCTCTCAGTCGGTAAAGTTGTCGCGACGGTTTTTTTCGACGGAAAGGAACTTTGTTGATTGAATTTCTACATGATCGACGTACGGTTAATGCTGCCTACTACTGCCATCTGTTGGAAGCAACAAAATCCGCTTACAGGAGCAAAAGGCGTGGAGTCCCCATCAGAGACGTCCTCCTTCTCCATGACAACGCCAGGTCACACACAGCGGTTTTGACAAAGAAAAAACTAGAGAATATGCATTTGAACACCCTCCATACAGCCCAGATGTGTCACCGTGTGATTATTTTTTGTTTGCGCCCTTGAAAGATGCACTTGGATGGGTACGATTCAACAACGATCAAGATATTGAGGACTTGGCTGATGACCCAAACTCAAAGTTTCTACGAGCCAGGAATTCACAAACTTTCAAACTGCTGGAAAAAATGTGTAGAGCATGGAGGAGACTATGTCAAAAAATGATCGATAGTTTTTTGTATTATTTTATAAATAATAAATATGTATAAAACAATTCGGGTTTATATTAGATTTATTCTCGTATTTTGAAGTGATATAAATAAATGGTTGTCGAATGAAGCAAGATCGGCAGAGTAAGGCGGAGGTGTCTGTACTATCCCACCACGGAGGTGTCTGTATGTCTGCTCCCACATTGATTTTTTTTATCTTCTGCCCTCTGGTTCAGTTCCTCCTTTTTGCGGCTATTTGACTAATACCTTTAAGGAGACTGTTTACAAACTCGGCCATCTCCATGTCCTTTCCTCTGTCTCCATTTTGAAAAAAAGCGATTTTCTGTTTAACTATATGATGATGTTAAACTATATGATACATATAGGTGACTTTTTTGTATATTATTCTTTATGATATTTTAATAATAATAACCAAGATAAATTTCATCAGAGCACTTTGGTTATATTAAAAAAATAGTAAAAAAATGTCATGTGGTCGCTTTTGTAACCAGAATGATGAAATAGCCGTTTTTGTTACTAACATTTTTTAAAATGGCCGTTTTTGTAACAACATTTTTCAAAAAAGAAAATTAGGTTAAAGGAAAAAGAAAAAAATACATTATTATTACATTACCTTAAAATGTATTTTAATTACCAACTGTATAATACTCTAGCTCTAGACAAGTGCTACACTCATCTGTGGCGGCTGTTGCAAATGAAACATTAAATTTGTTGTCTTGATATGTGGCTTCCTTTCTCTAGCCCCCCCTACTGTCTACTGGGACTAAATTTCCTTCATTACTTTTAAAACTGCGATATACCCACTCAACCCTATGCTTGGTAATGCATAGAACTTCAAGAAAGGTTTTATGGCAAACTCTAATAAAGTTTCCTATCTGGTTTTCAATAACAACATTTAACGTCATTATCTTCTGTACTGTTGTTCATCGACGTCTTTTTGGCCTACTTTTCTTTACAAACCTACATATGAATGTATCCTGATGAATTTTTGATGGGTTATCATAGAATGCTTCAAAAAAATTTTTTTACATCGGCCATTCTTAACAAACTACAGCACATCTTGCCACGATACTGGCAACTTGGCATAGTAGCCATTACCTTTGCAGAATATCTGAAACACAAACCAATAATAGGTATTTATTTTTATGCAGTAAAAATTTAATAGGCATAAAGTTATATGCTATTAAATTTGTGAAACATACGCAAGCTTTTTTTAATATTCCTTTGCCATTTCTCTGGCTGCCGTACTCTTTTTCGTGCCAGTTCAGGTTGTTTCTTATTTCGAGTGATTCTTCATCCATGACTTAACTATTTGATAAAACAAACTGTATTAAATGGACAAACTTAAATAAATTGTTGTTTTTAAATTAATAATATATGTATTATTTAAAAATAAACTGGTAAAATAAATGCAAATCCCGAGTAAGTAGTAAACAAAAATAAACTGGTTAACCAGAAATTAGGTTATGGCCAAAAACATTATGATTTGCTAAGTGTTGTGGATTTGTTGTGGATTTGGCCGATTTTGTAACAGCATGCTAAGAAATATGGTCGGGTTTGTAATAACATGTGATTTTGAAACACATTTTATTATTATTTTTAGTTACTTTTGTAACAAACTAACTTCACCACTAGATTCCTACGACAAAATATTATAAGAATATGGACTCAACTCAATTTCTGAAAAAATGGTCTTGGTCCTGTTTGTAAATAGCTTCCTCATTTCTATATTGCTCTTGGTCTCCTGCTCTTCTATCTTCCTACCTCTTCTACTTCAAAAACTAGTTTTATTAGCCTTTCATTACCCATATTCATTACATGTTCTATTCATTGCAACTGTGCTATGATAAAAATGATCATTTTAAGCAAATATATGTAAAACTATATTTGGTGTATATTAATTGATTATTATTTCACGAATAAAATACAAATAAACTAATGAACATTGTTGAAACAATTTTTAAAAAATTAAAAATCAGCCATGTATCAGCCAAAAAATGAAAGTAGTAACGTCGCTTTAACTAATTGAGATGATCCACATAACAAATGGTATTGGCGACAAAAAGACTTCAGTGTGTGTTTTTAAATTCTATTTAAAATCAAAATTGTATTCTGTACGCGAATATCATGATATGCTTCTAATATAGGGTGAAGGTGTTACCCACCAGATTAAAAATGTACCATGACTTTTTCAACGTGTTTTCAAAAAGGAAACTTTTTGTTCAAAATAATTTATATAGTCGTTGGTTAAATTTTCGAAAGTTATTCCTCTGACACCCTGTATAAATAATGTTAGACAAGTTCTTCTACATCTTTTTCCTGGGGTGTTACTGGTAGCCTTGAGCTCCTTCAACCGTCGCCTCCAATCAGATAGATCTCCAGCAGCCCCTTACCAATTTTAGTTCTTCAGTAGTTCTTCAGCCCTTCTTCTTACATTGTCCTGCCACCGTGACTTTGACCTACCTCTCTTTCTGTTACCTCCTAGTCGTCCCTCCATGATTATATTTGGTATTCAGTATTCCGGCATTCTCGCCACTTTTCCCGTTCATCTGAATTGCTGAATTCGGACATCATGTATAATATACAGATTATATAACAAACTCTATATAATAAAAATTTTTGTTTTCAGGTATTTTCACCGTAATTATTGAGGGAGGTCTGATAATAGTTTTTCTTAAGAAATATATTACAAACAAGCTAGATCAAGCCAAATTTAAAAAATATAGAAAAATGCAGATGAAGGAAAGTATATTCCACTGTACAACTATACAATTAACCAGTTCGCAACTATAGTATTCCAGTAAAACATTATTCCACGTAATCCTATTCCACGTAATTTGTTAGTTAGGTGTCTATTCGACACTAATTCGTACTATGAATCATTAATCTTGAAGAGATTTACCACTAAGCAAATCACTGTTTTTAAACATCTCGTAGTGCGTTTCGCTATCATGTTAGCATAATCAGGAGATGATCAAGCTTTTAGATTCAATTTATGATCCTGATCAGTGACTATTTACTGATTCTGAAACATAAAATTCCAGTGAAAGGAATTTGCTGCGGGAAGATCGTCATTGAAGTCAATATAACCATAGTTTAATTCATTCATAGATTGATTTAATCTATGGTCATGATGATGCTCCTGATGATGCTCCTATGTCATGATGATGCTCCTATGGTCTACTGATGATGCTAACACAACACGGGTCGAGTAGTGTTAAAAATGTGATTTGGTGCTTAGTTTTAAATCTCTTCGAGTTTAGCTTTAGAAAATAAAGAAATTTGCCATTGCACAAAAAACTGCCCCCGCCATACTTGTTGGAAATGCAATTTAAATAAACGAAGTATGATTTATATATAAACTTCCACTATATTTAAAAGTTGTATTAAGATATTTCGACATAGTGCCTTTTTCAAATACGAAAACTATATTAAACTTCACAGTAAGAAAATTAGTTACTACCTAAAAGGTCCGTCGCTCGAAAAATACCATAAATGGTAATAGTCCGGAATTCCATTTTTTTTAATGTCTAAAGCTGGGTCAACATCAATAAAAATTTGCGTTGTGTGGGCTCTATGTGTTGTATGTGGCGTGCGTATACAGCAATGTGGACGTTCTGACACACAAACCATCTGTCGTCCACCAGATAATTCAAACAAATTGTTTCAGTAAATTCAACACACACGCAAAATGTTATTGGTGTGGACCCAGCTTAAGAGATTTAATTTTTTTAATTTATTTTCATTATGTAACATTTTAAAATTTTATTTATTATTATTTTTAGATATAATTTTATTATTGTTTATTTTATAATATTTGGGTCATATCAACTATCTGTTGTATCAAATCAAAGTAAAGTTTTAGGATTAGGAGCGCATCATCTGTTGTCCACTAGATAATTTTGCCCTCCACTCTTATTTTGTCGGTCAATTGTGACTTTAATGTTGTTATGTAAAGAATTTAGGCAAAATTAAAAATTTATTTATTTATCTATCAGTACCTGTAAAGTAAATTAAAATATCATCAACACATCTATATACCTGAATTAAATATATGACCGATAAATTAGGAACTTTTTTTTAACTTGTAAATTATATTATTATTCCGCTATTAATATCCATTATATTTTTCATCCAATTTTTTAAAGATATTATCTTTTTATTTATTATTGTTTTTTAATTTGTAATTATTTTTACTTCGTTTTTTCTATTACTAAAATAGCATAACTAATATACTGTTGTATCTATCAACTATTACTTATTATACATTACTGTGAATAGAGAGTGCAACACCAAGAAAACAGATAGATAATGAAATGAAAATTCGAGGAAAAGCTTATATAATTATATAACACGTATATAACACGTAACACGTGCTTAATTATATAACACGTATAAAATGATTACAGTTACAGTCTAATACGGTTTAAGATTAGGGTAATAGAAGGTGGTAGCTACCCCCATCTATTTACCGGGATGGTAGCGAACCGCTGAGTTGGGATGTATGGTGTGGGTAGTATTGCGTTAGTCGCCGTAAAAGATGTCGCAGACAACGAGTGCCGTATGGAGAAGTGTCCGAGGTCGTATTGTGGGTCTGCGATAGGGTGTTATGTCATATAGGGACATTACTGCTTTGTTACATCACCAGGCCAGTACCATTCTCCGGATACAGAATTAACGACAAGAGGAAGGTACCACAAGTCGTCGTCAGGGGTCTGGTGCTCAACCGCGTACAAGTACACAGGAAGACTGATTGTTGGTGCGAATGACTACTCGATCGCCCACTCGCTACCAGTGCTGTTCGATGCCGTCTACTGCGGGAGGGTTTTCGGGCCCGACATCCGTTATTGA
Source organism: Cosmopolites sordidus (assembly GCA_031761425.1). NCBI lineage: Eukaryota > Metazoa > Arthropoda > Insecta > Coleoptera > Curculionidae > Cosmopolites > Cosmopolites sordidus. The sequence continues at coordinate 29,764 of JARFXV010000533.1, forward strand.
GGTTGCCACTGACCCCTAACCACAACCGACGTCGTCTGGAATGGTGACAAAACTGGGATCAGGAATGGAATAGTGTTGTCTTTTTTGATGAGTCTAAATTCACACTCCTGAACGGTGAACGGGAAGATGAGAGGTGTATTGTTGTTCGACACACGGCACCACAACATGAACTTATGGTATAGGGTGCTATAAGTTATGAATCGCAAAAAATTCTCATACGCATTCGAGGCACACTTACCGCTCAATGTTATCTGACAGAGCTTGTCCCTCTGTACTGAGGTTGTACCTCTGTACCGAGGTTGTACCTCTGTACCTAGTGTGCTACCATTTCTTCGGAGGTTGCCAGGATGCACATCCCAACAGGATAACAAGCACGAACTGTGCTTAACTCCTTTACTACAAACAATATGCCTATATTAACTTGGCCTGCCCGTTCACCTCACTTGTCACCAATCGAACGTGTATGGGACATGATTGGTCGCCATTCATATCCATCGGCAATGGAGGATGGCCTTTGGAGGCATATACAAGAGGCATGAACTGAAATCCCCCAAGCCACCATCTAGAACCTGATTCGCTCAATGCCACCTATAGGTGTACCTCCCCACAATTGGAATCATTTTACTATCTTTTTATGTATTACTCTATTAAATAAATGTTGTTACCAGTGGCGGCTCGTGAAGGAAGGCGTTGGAGCGCCGCCCCTTCATCATTTATCACAGTATACAATTTTTCAAAATAAAACACTATATTTTATTTTCGTTCAGTTTACTTCCTTTAACTCATTTTCCTGGTTCACCCCCTGTATAGAGTTTCAATAGCACGAAAAGTAAAAAGGAGGAAAGGGAAAGAAAAAAAAATCTTCAGTAGCACTATTTTCTTCTACGCCCTCCCACTTTAAAAACCCATGAGCCGCCACTGGTGGTTACCCTAATTCTCTTTTTTGTTGGTGTTGCAATTTTTATTCACAGCAATATATTACTAGGGTGTAGCTTCAAGCATTTGCGTTTATGAGTCAGAGAGCTGTCTGGTTTAGCCAGTATGAATATAATTTAGAATAATTCAAATTATTATTCATATTTAAATAACCATCTCTTTGTACTCCTAAACGTACATCTAATACAAATTTTGTAATTATTTACAATAATCACATAACACCCAATGTGTTATGTGATTACAGCGCATTCGCTGTGTACCGAGATCCCTCTCCTATTTTAACTTTATAATATTTCCTGTTGCAAAATAAACAATAATAATTATCTTTAGTAGGTGGTCTTAAACCGTCACGGGAAGGTAGTTCCTCTTCCGATTTGTCAGAAATAAAAGGAGCATCACTATCAGAGTCAGTGTTGTTTTTGGTATAGAATCTGTCGTTTAGCACCCATAGCTTTGCATTTATCTTTCTTCTTAGGACTCTCTTCATCTTCCGTTTTATCTTTCGTCTTACGTTTTCCCATATATTTCCCCTTACTTTTCTTCTTGCCTTTCTCCTTACGTTTCTCTTTGTCCATATCTACATTTTGGTCTGTTCATTTGGTTTCTCAAGCTTTTCTTTCTGCTTCTTGCAGCTCCTTTGCGTAGGGTGAACTGGATATAATTTCAGATGTTGATGACTTGCAACCTAGTATTACCAAGGCAACTTCTTCAATCACTAAAATAGAAAAACAAACAATAATTTAGCTACATCAGCTTTTAACCAATAAATCGATAAAATAGTTCGAAATGAATTAGTGGAGTTACGACCGAGGGGCTAGGTTCGTGCTACTTGAATTGTAGCCACAATTAGTTATTAATTTACTTTTATTATTTTCAATAGTTACGTTTCGAGCCCTATTTTTCCTCTAGGAGACAACGGAGACAAATTTCTCAGTGATTCTTTTTTGTAATAAATTTGCCTAACCAACAAAATTTTAAAGATATAAAAATGTTATAAAAAATTTTACAAACTTTTAACGTTAACGTTTCGGAGGCTACTCTTCCCCCGTTTTCAAAACTAAACTAAAAAATAAATTATATTAATTTGTAATATATAAAGTAACGAGTGAAAGTAAATATATTTTTTTGTATATGTCAACGATACTTACATTGACAACAATAGATTTTCATGACAGTGACATACTACCAATATAAATATATATATATATATATATATATATATATATATATATATATATATATATATATATATATATATATATATATATATATATATGTAATGTTTACTGTGTGATTGTTTATTGTACTCATTGTGTATTCAAATATTTAAATGTGTTTAATTGTATTCTTTAGAATCGGGAACCATATTGAATTTAAATCTACCGAAGGCATAGTAATACAGTTATTTTTATTTAAATTAATTATAGCGGTTTCTTTTAATCTTTTGTATTTTGTCACCGATTCGTTTAATACCGTTTTGGAATTATTCCAATTGATTTTATGACCCGATTCCCATGCGTGTTGACAAATTCTAGATTTATTAAAATCGCCCTTTCTAAGAAGGTTTTACTCTTTTTCTCTAACATCTAACGGTCTAGATGTCTCACCTATATAGAATTTGCCACATTCGCAGGAAATTTTATAAACCACATTTTTCGTATTTTGTTGTATATTGTTTGGTTTAGTCTTTGTTAATAGAGATCTAAGAGTATTTTTTGTTTTAAATGTCGTTCTTATGTTGTATTTATTTCCTACTCTTTTAATTGTGCCAGAAATACCGCGGATATAGGAAATTGTGAGGTTAAACGTTTGAGAGTTATTATTGTTATTAATAACTTGTCTGTTTTGTCTAGTATCAAAATTTTTAAACGATTTATCTATAAAATTTTTTGGGTAATTGTTTTTTATTAAAATGTCTTTTATGTAATTTATTTCTTTTTGTAGTGTATCACTGTAGGTACAAACAAGTTTTGCTCTGTCATATAAACTTTTAATTACTCCTATTTTGACCGATTTTGAGTGATTTGAAAAGAAATTGAGATACCTATCTGCGTTTGTCGGTTTTCTGTAAACTGTAGTTTTTAATGTGTTGTTTTATTTTAGTATTAAAGTGTCGAGGAATGGCAATTTATTCTCCTTCTCCATCTCTAAAGTAAACTTCAGACATGAAAAAAAAAATTTTAGATCGTCAATGCTATGTTGCCATATAACAAAAATAGTATCAACATACCTAAGCCATATATATATATATATATATATATATATATATATATATATATATATATATATATATATATATATATATATATATATATATATACATATATATATGTACATACATATATATATAACCGTGGAGGGAAATATTGGCCAGTTAATCTGGTCTGGCCCCGATCGTCTCTCCGAACTGCTTTTCTTGCGTTCGTCTAGAGCTCGGCCGATGACGGCTGAAAGGCTAGAAACCGGTCCCGAGAGACACGTGACGTCGCATGGTTGACAGTTTGGCGAAGGCGATCGGTGGCACCACGTGGAGAAATGGTGAAAGATTTCTGTAATATTTCCCTCCACGGTTGCGTTACGCTACCTTGTGGGCATACCTGGTACTATACCCGAGGTTCCAGGCAGAATGTTACGAGCGGTCCTGACTGCTACGAGCATTCGCCGTATGATGGCGTGAGTTGTGTGCGATCACGACCCGTCATTAAAATGGCCAGTTAATCTGGTCTGGCCCCGATCGTCTCTCCGAACGGCTTTTCTCGCGTTCGTCTAGAGCTCGGCTGATGACGGCTGAAAGGCTAGAAACTGGTCCCGAGAGACACGTGATGTCGCATGGTTGACAGTTCGGCGAAGGCGATCGGTGGCACCACGTAGAGAAAAGGTGAAAGATTTCTGTAATATTTCCCTCCACGGTTCCGTTACGCTGCCTTGTGGGCATATATATATATATATATATATATATATATATATATATATATATATATATATATATATATATATATATATATATATATGCCCACATAGGGCGCATCAGCAACTAGGCTATTTAGCGACTGGACCTACAGCTTAACGTGGGATCCGAACCACGGTCATTAGCTTCCGACAAACCCAGGCCAGCACCCCCCTCGGGCGGGCTATAAACCCTTGTTTATGTGCCTACCCATAAGTCTATCAGGAAACCTACCGACTGGCGAGTGACCAACGTAGAACACTTATCAGAAGGCATCCGGCCTTACCCAGCCTTTAACTGGCGTGACTGAGGGGTAATTCGTAGTCAGATTTTACACTCTTGCCTAGAAACAATCACAAACATTTAGGAAAGATAAACGGACAGAAGAAAGAAAAATAACCATCTGAGCGCTGGAATCGAACCAGCTATCACTCCAGCGCGGATTCGGCAAAGCAGGCGCTCTTACCGCCGCACCAACACATACAAAAAAAATATATTTAGTTTCACTCGTTACTTTATATATTGCAAATTAATATAATTTATTTTTTAGTTTAGTTTTGAAAACGGGGTGAGAGTACCCTCCGAAACGTTAACGTTAAAAGTTTGTAAAATTTTTTATAACATTTTTATATCTTTAAAATTTTGTTTGTTAGGCAAATTTATTACAAAAAAGAATCACTGAGAAATTTGTCTCCGTTTGGTTTTTTGTTTTTACCCAGTGATTCTTTCTTTAAATAAGAACAGGTATTTTTGATTTTTTTTGAGTTTTAGATAGTGGCGAAAAACCCAAATAAAGAACCCTCAGAGGCCAAGTTATGTTGGTTGAGCTGTAGCTGTTTTACTCGTCACGCGATTTCAATAACTTACAACCATTCTTGCATTTAGCTGTTTTGCCTAGCCGATCTCTTTCACTTTCGAACAGTATAAATATGTCATAAAGAGCAAAAAATGGATTTAGCATGTTTACGCTCTAAGCTGATGAAATGTTAACTAAATAAAATAACTAATAAAGATTAAAAGCACTAGCGCTTATTTTCGATTTTGCAAGAAATAAAACACAAATATTAAAACATTTTACTCCTTATATTCAGTTTACCTTTTAATATAATTAAAAAAATGCACGCAAAGTAAAAACAGATTAAACTCTAAAGTATAAAAAATATAAAATAGCAAAAGCAACAAAGAGAAAAGGTAGCAAAGTATTATTGAGTATCAAATCGCCTCCTGGTAGCTTTCTTGATACGGCATTGATTATTTTCAATTTGTTCTCAGTGTAGGGGGGATATCTCACGCTTTGAGCAAATTCTCCAAATCGATCCAGAGATTTAACCAGGGTCGCTGCAAAGTAAAAAACAACTAGATAACTTAAGAACAAGCAACTATAAACATTCTTGATTAAATAGAAAAGAAAAATATGATGATTACGAAACCAATTTAATAATTTAATAGAATATCTCTTCAGATCGATATTAGTTCTTTTTTGTCACTTCCAACCCCCCCCCCCCCCCTCCCCGGCGTTACTTAGCTACGTGTTTTCAACAATTTTACTGCACCATCTAACAAACAAGCCCAAATTGTCACAAATACCAGGAAAAAACATGGTAGCGTGATATTTGTCCCATCTGATTGTTTATAATTAATGTAATTCAATTTATTCCATACATACACACTATCTACAACATCATACTATCTTCATACGAGAGTTGTATGATAAGTACCTGGCCTTGCCAAGAAAAAAAACATATGTGTACAATTTATTTTATTTTTCTACTTAATCACCTTTCAGCTCGATACACTTAGTGCAACTTTTTTCTATCTTTTGTATCCCCGCTAAAAAGACGATTGCTCCAACTCTTCAAAATAAGTGTTCGTTGACTGTTCATGACTGTTCTTTGGTTTCTGATGTGCTGTGATGAATCTATGTTTCATTAACAGTTATGAACCGACGCCAAAAATCATTCCGATTGCGTTTTAACGTAGCTAAACATTCTTTAGAAGTTGACACATGTGTGTATTTATTGTCAATTGTGAGCAATCGCGGCACCCATCTTGTGGAGAGCTTTTTCATATCCAAACGAGTTGTTAAAATATTCTGCACCCATTCAGTTGAGATGCCCACAGTCTTAGCAATCGTTTATCACGATATTGTGGATTTTTTTTTAATCATTGCTGAAGTGGTAATCTCATTTGGAGGACGACCTGAAGGATCTTACTTGCTTGCTGATCCTTGGAGAAAAATGCTTGTATAGCTATGCTTTAATACAGCTGTCCAATATTTTATGGTTGAAAACGAAGGTAACACAGTCCCCATAAACTTCACTGAGCTCCGTTTTAATCTCATAATTTGTTTTCTTTTTCAAAGACAAGTATTTTATTCAAACAAGTTATTCTATTTAAATGACTGCCATTTACAAACTAAATCACGCAGAATTTGTCGCACTTTCTTACTACAAACTGAAAAGAGTTGTGATTCATGCTGGAATACAATTTGTTTAAAATGTATACAAGTTGAAATAAAATCTACATGTTTTACTTTCAAGTGTTCAAAATCCTTAATCACTTCATGAATGTCTAAAGTATAAAAAATTTCATTTTCTATAGAAATGATAGCTAAATCGTTTAATCATTCTTGTCTCATGGAAGATCTCAAGTAGTTTTTTTATCAGTTTTAATTTTGAGAAAGATCTCTCACCACTCGCTAACGAGACAGGTAGGGTCAGGAGAAATCTTAATGCTACCGTAACATTAGGGAATGTTTTAATTAAATTATGTTTAAAAATATATTCTAATATATCTTTAGGATTTTTGTTGTTTTCAAGATGCAGAACTGGGCTTCTATCTCTCCGGCTAATTCTTGACCGTCAATATCACGCTCGTTATCATAGGATAGTTTGGAATCCAAATGAGTGCAATATATCAGAACTGTTGTTTTATCAATTTCGCTCAGTTTCGGAATGTCATGCAAGAAATTAAATAAATTCATATGATCTTTTAAAAGAGTGAATCTTTCCTTGACCGACATTATAGTTGTAACCAAAATACTAAAATAAAAGTTTACATTAAAATTAAGTTTGGAATCTACGGGTGGGTCGTCGTTAGATTGATAGTCAAAAAATGTCTTTTTGTGCCCTCTTTCTGATTTGTGTTGAACTGTTAAAGTGACGTTCTACATTAAAATCATTTGCAATTTCAGAAACAATTTTAAGAAAACTATCGGATTCTTCATTTGATCTTCTTTTAATTAAATATGTTTGTAATAAATCAAGTTCCTTTAAACATCCTGCAAGATTAAACTGAGCATTTTGAATTAATTTGTTTACAACATTTACCTTTGTTAAAATGTCATACCAGATTATAACTGAAGAAATAAATTTAAAAGTTTTTTTTTTATTAAAAAAACTTTATTTGCAAACCAGACCACCTCATATCTTGAGTTTGCATCACATTTGGAATTTGTGGGCAAATTATAAAGCACGTCGTAGATTTCAGGAAAAAAGTATCTTAAGCTGGGTCCACATTAATAAAATATTGCGTGTGTGTTTAATTTACTGGAACAATTTGTTTGAATTATCTGATGGACAACAGATGGTTAGTGTGCGTGCTATGCAGCGACAATATTTGTGTGCGGAACCTCGCTGCCCCTGTGTGCGGCGCACAAGGCGCCAAGGCAATAGGTGCGCCGGATGAAATGCCAGCGCCAATTATTGAAATAATTTTTGTTACACAACAACATATTCGTTATAGTTGAGCATAAATAACTAAGTAGGTACAAGTCTCCCAAGACAATATGCACGTCTGTGGTTTAATTTTACACTATTTGAATTGACCCAATGTTTACGTTTCGGGTTTTAGTTGACATTAATAATGAGCTCTGCGTTAAAATCAAAAGAAGCGCCGCGCGCTGCAGTCGCTACAATAGCTGACTATTTTATTACAAAAACCGTGGATGAGATTCTCCGATTTTAACGAGCGAGAGAGCCAAAAGAATTGAACAAACATTTTATCGAAAGTGGGTGCAAGGTGCACACTGACTTTTTCACTATCTATTATAATAAAAATAAATATACTTTCTAGCACTAATAACATTACTTAATTTGTGTGTTACTGATTCTTTTAACGTGTTTTCATGATGAGTGATAGTGATCAAGATAAAAAAAAAGAAATTATCTGGTTACCAGAATCTAATAATAGGAGAAAAAAACGAGAAGAACGTGATAAAAATATTACTAAAATAAGTAAATATTTTACGGCTCTACCATCCACTTCTAAAGAATCATTTGTGTGTTTCGAGACATAAACCAGTCAATTCATCGGTGAAGGTCTTAAAACTGATTCAAAAAACGCTTTATGCAGTGGTATGTGCTTTTTATGTAATTTCCTATACAAATAAATAAAAATGTCTGTTTGTAATGTCAAAATAATAGTTTTTCACTAAATGCATTATGACGGAATATGCGGTACTTAGGTATAACAAAAAACCATTTTTATTTATATTTTTTTGAGTCTGATTACCATTTATATTTTTGAGTCTGTTTATCTGTTTCTTAATCTTCGAAACGCCTGCACCGATTTTGACGGGGCTTACACTGGCGGATAGCTAACGTGATAAAGAGTAACCTAGGCTACTTTATTTTATACATGTAACAGCTGATATTATAAGTAGCAACTTATATTATATATAAATATTCATACTATTATATGAGCAATATCTAAGTATTTGTTTGTACGCCAAGACATTTATCGTCACCAATACCAACTTTTTTGTATTGCAAAGTAGTGTATAAAACAGAAGTTTTATACACTACTTTGATGCAGTATTTGATAGAAAATCCGATTAAACAAGTTAAACAGGATAATTTTCCGCGTGACTCTTCGGGACGAAAATTTTCCGAGTATTATTATGAAAGGCATTTAGAAAATGGTGAAAAGTATCAAAGAGAGTGGCTGCTGTATTCAGTGTCCAAAAATGCCGTTTATTGCTTCTGTTGCAAGCTATTTGAATAAAAACATAAAAATAAATTCTGCGAGGGAATTAGTGATTGGCAACATTTAGCAGACATGAGAAAAATTTTGCTTATTTCAATAATTATAAAAAGTGGACAGATTTGTTTCAGTCTCTTGAAAATAAAACCACTAATGATAGTATTCAGCAAAAAATTTTTGAAATTGAAAAGCAGTGCTGGTACGATCTATTTAAAAGAATAATATATGTGGTCCAATTTCGAAGTACATAAAATATGGCTTTTCGTGCCCAAAGCCAAAAATTATACAACCATAACAATGGTAATTTTCTAAAATGTATCGAAATGCAGAGAAAATTCGATCCTTCAATGACTGAAAGTATACGGCGCGTAACGAATGATTCAGATTTCGAGAATATACCGACTTATCTTGGAGATAAAATTCAAAACGAAATAATTTATATTCTCAACAACCAAGTTCAAAATTTTATTTTCAATTTATGTCGAATTAATAAATATTTTTCAATAATACTGGATTATACTCCGGACGTTTTACACATAGAGCAAATTAGTATCATTATAAAATTTGTCAATTTTAACACAGAAACTAGAAAGTTGGAAATAAGAGTCCATTTTCTAGCCTTCTGTCCAATTATCGATACAACTGGCACTGGCTTAACTTCATTTATAATAGAAGAACTAGACAAAATTAATTTGGACATAAACAATTTAAGGGAACAGGGCTATGATAATGGAACAAATATTCGTGGTAAGAACAATGGTCTTCAAAAAAGATTGCTGGATCTAAATCCTCGCGCTTTCTATGTACCGTGCACTAGCCATAGTTTAAATATAATAGTAAACGACGCCGCCAACCTCAATTGTCACTCGACTGGATTTTTTAGTATTGTGCAAGAATTATATAAATATTTTTCATCCTCTATCAAAAGATGGGATTTATTAAAAAATGTATCATAAATGTAACCTTAAAACCATTGTCCGAAACAAGATGGTCAAGCAGAATAGATGCTATAAAACCGCTATTTACAAATTTAAAAGAAATTTATGGTGCCTTATATGAGATATCAAATGATACATCATTCGATCAGAAGGCAAAATATGACGCAAAATTTCTAGCAGAAAAAATATGTACCTTCTGCAAGTAGCTTTAGATGCTTTAACGGAATTAAAGAAGTTTTTGATAGAAATCACAACCGACGAAAATTTTGAGAAAATTGTAAATGATGCCATGAAAATTGTCGAAAAATTAGATATCGAGGCTGAATTTGAAATTTCCAGATCCAGGCCCCTAAGACGTCGTAAAACTCCAAAGAGTTTTGATTATGAACGAAGACCACTTCATGAATGATTCAAAAACATTTTTTAAAATTAATGTATTTTTTATATACTGGATCAAGCGTTATCCTCTATAGAGGATTTAATTTGTTGAATTTAATTTTTTGCATTTAATGCATTTAATTTTTTATGTAAACTGAGTGATGACCAAGATCAAAGTCGATTAAGAACTAGCTGTAATCGTTTCTATCGGTAAAAAATCGGTAAAAAATTACCTGCGCTCAACAATGAGCCAGGAAAGGTTAACAAATTTAGCAACAATATCTATAGAGCAGGCCATATTAGACCATATAGATATATACGAAACTATTAAGGATTTCGCAAGCAGAAAAGCGAAAAGAGTAGAAATAATATAATTATGTTTATATATATATATATATATATATATATATATATATATATATATATATATATATATATATATATATATATATATATATATATATTTATTTATTTTTACCCTTCATAATAGCCCCATTATCGTATCCTTAACCTCGCATGTTGTGAATATTAATGTTTTCTTTTACTAATAAATCTCTTAAAAGCTCACATAAATCTCGCCCAGTAGAATTATTAAAAAATGTTCCCTGATTTCAACAACTTCGAATTTCGCGTTTAATATGACAAATCTTAAAATAATGGTAATTTGCTCTCGGTGGCTTAGATCAAGAATGTAATTTAATATAAGTGAATAATTTTTCGCTTGTTCGAGAATAGACCTAATCACGGGCGTAGCCAAGGGGGGTATTGGGGGTTCAAACCCCTCCCGAAATAAGCCAAATATTACCTAATATTATAGATTTTAGAAGATTTCTTCTCTAATGGTTTTAGATTTAGCGCAGAGGAACGAAATTAATTTAACCATTTCATTTAAAGTTAAGAACTTTATAAATATGTCGTAATTTTTCCGATGAATATATAAATATTAAATTTCATATAAGTATATTTTTGTTGTTTTATTTACTTCAAACTAACCCCCTCCCCCCCCCCCCCAACTAAATCCTGGCTACGCCCATGGACCTAATATATTTTTTACTTTTTCGCCCATTATTGAATATTTCGATTTGAATTGTATGCCGCAAATAATGTGGCATGCGTTTTATATTTAATTAAATTCTGTGAACGTGTTCTACCATAATTGGATCAAATTTAGCTACTGTTTCAATAACTTGTAAAACATTTCTATTATTGCTAAGAAATAAAGAGTCCGAATTGCTTCTAAGTGTTAAATTTTGCCAAGAATTATTTTGAATACCCAAAATAATTCTTTCTGAAACCACAGACCATCTTTTCTTTTCTTGTAAAATAATACTTTCGCATCTAGAAGTAACGGATGCTTTAGATTCGAGAGTATTTTCGAACTGAATTAATTCTCGGCAATTTTGAATGAATGGCTAACTGATTGCTCATGCCTTTTTAAAATCCTTGATCGATATTGCCAATCTTTGGATTCGCTTTCAGATAAACTATTACTCGCTAAACCTAATGTATTACTAAGTATTTTTCCTTAGAACCCATCAACCACTTACGGGATACTATTTCATCATTTGGCAATCTTTTTCTATGATAATTATCTGAAAAGCTTCTCTTTAAAGTGTCTTTAGGATAATTCAAATTACAAGCCTGCTTTGCACCAATTTCAACAAGTAATATTTTCTCCTTTTTAGTTAGTTTCAGACCATGTCCCTGGATCTTCAAGCATCAATACGTTTACAGCATCACATTCTACAATAGGTGATGAAGTCGAAGTCGAACATCAATATCAATAGTATCTCCTTGATGGCTTTTTTTTCTGACGCAATTCCGCCTCGTTAATGAATTATTCGCTCCTCAACAAGTTTTAAGATAAAGTAGCCGAGGCAATTGATGTAGATGTTTCAGATTGGGGAAAAAAGGTAATGATGTCTGCTATAGATTCTTTCAGTTTTTCAATTTCTTTTGATTTAATTTTACGATACTGCGAACCTGATAAACGTTTGCGTTTATCGGACATCTATAATTAAGAAATAGAATTGCAAATTTACGCATACAGTGATAACCATTCGTATATTTCTTTTACTTTCTTAACTCCTGTAGATTATTTCACAAAATCCAATTTATATTAAACACCCTATTCTACCGTGGCACACCGAGTAGAATGCTAAATCAACAACGATTTCTAATTCCACATATTTATGTCCAAGAAAATAAAAAAAAACAAATGGTGATTTGCTAAAAAGTGCTTTAATCTTTAATCTTTACCACCTCGGCTTCAACAAGCCGCCAGTCACACCGCGCAGATAAAAGCGGCTAGCCATAAAAAGTATATAAATTTGAACCGACAATCGGTGCTTTCTTTATAAAGTACGCCCAACATATTCTTAATAAGAAATTGCGATCGACAAATCAAATAGTGGTCGTCGCCTCGCTGTATAATTAAGGTTGTCATACGTCCCGTATATCCGGAACTATCACCGCATTTGAAGATTCGGTCCGGTATTTCATTACGTTCCGTTTTTCTTCCCGAAAATTGTTGTAGACGTTTTTTTGTCATAAATAATTATGGGAGGAGAACATTTGTAAAAAGTCCACATAAAAGAATGCCGAAATTTTGATTCTCATCGTACGTACTTTTAATTGCCGCCCGCAGTTTTTTAATGCACGAAAATGTGACGCATACACAGAGCTTTTTCGCCTACCTTACTTAGCAAACTGATTATTTTTTTTATAGGAATGTATTTATTTAATTCATTAAATTTATACTGGCAGTTCTGTCTACCTATCTATCAGCTAGAACCTAAAGGCTTTGAATTTTCCACACAAGACTGGAGACATGGAGTTTCCAACCTGAAAATAAGTCATCAAAAGCATCGTATGTGCCGCTTATTTTTTTTGTGATTGATGCCTATTTTCGAGTTTAGCTTCGTTTTGCCGCCCGGGTGCTTTGAACCCATTCCACCCGGGTTTAAACAGCCCTGAGTATTGCTGTGAAAGGTTATATTTACAAAAAATATAACTTTTTAAATACTATCAGCGACATCTCTTGACTAGGTCAGGATCTTATCGTAGAGTCCTCATACATACCTCTTTGGTGTGAAAATGTATCAAAGGAGTAATAACCATGATATTTTCCTATTCCGCTGGCACCAACACCACCAAATGGTAAAGTGTTGCAACTGTACTGCATCAGGACATCGTTGATGCAAATTCCTCCACTATACGTTCCATTTAAAAACTTTTCCTGTTCAATTTTGCTCGTACTAAAAATAAATATTGGTTTATATCAAAGCCGGTCAATAGATTTTGGAATATTAATTGACTATGATAGTTTGTGTTTAGTTTCTAACAATCATTTTCAATAGTTTCTTCCGCAAAATGATTGATCCTTCCAAGTTAGTATCATCTCCTGATAATAAGTCAAGTCCAAAGTCAAGTAAGTCAAGTATCCAAAATCGTAAAACAATTTAAAAAATTCAACTCACCTAAAAACATAAACAGCAAGAGGCTTTTCTCTGTTATTTATGAATTCGATTGCTGCTTCTGGGGTGTCTGCAGTGATGATTGGTAGAATAGGTCCGAAAATTTCCTCTTGCATTATAGGATCGCTTGGTTTCACATTTGTAATTATCGTCGGTTCAATATACCGATCAGTTGGATCAGTGTGACCCCCCATTACAATTGTGGCACCTAAAAATAATTCTCTTGTTGATTCAATTATATTATTAAATAAGTTTGATTCACCTTCTAAAAGTTTAGTGACTCTTTTAAAATGGTTGTCGTTAATAATCCTGCAAAAATCGGTGTTTTGTTTAATTTTCTCCCCATACCATTGCTGGACCTTCTTTTTAGCTTCTTTGATGAATTTTTCTTTCATGAATTCGCTGCAAAGCAAATAGTCAGGTTCCAAGCAACTCTGGCCTGAATTCAAGCATTTACCCCATAGAATTCGAGCTGCCGCCAGTTCAACATCGGCAGAGTCATCTAGATATACTGGACTTTTACCTAAAAGAAAGTTAGTTGTATCACAGCTACATTAAATGTGCCAAATAGTTACGGTACCTCCTAATTCTAATGTTACTGGTGTGAGATGCTTTGCTGCAGCATTGTAAATTATTTTTCCAACTGCAGTACTCCCAGTATAAAATATATAATCAAATTTTTGTTCTAAAATATTAAAGAAGCAAATATCAGTTGTTAAATTATAATTATATACATGTCATATAAATGTAACACATCATATTAAACATATCCTTAATAACGGACAATGAAAACGGAGGCCCGACTGCAAGAACTGTTACTCGAACTTGACAACATACATTGGGATATTATTGGGCTCTGTGAAACACGAAGAAAGGGCGAAGAGTTAATCAAACTAGAACCAACTGGTCACGTACTCTACATCCGAGATACGGAGAATGGACGATGTGGGGTAATTGGATTCCTCATTAATCGAAAGCTGAGAGATAGTGTAGTAAAATCTGAAAGTATATCTGACCGATTAGCCCAATGCGTCATTCAGCTGAGTAAAAAGTTTAAGACTCAAATCGTCCACGCTTATGCACCAACTATAAGCTATAGGGATGAGGAAATTGAGGAATTTTATGATGATGTGGCCCAACTTTTAGACAAGGAGAAGTGTAGGTATAAAATCCTGATGGGTGACTTTAATGCAAAAATCGGAAAAGCAAGAACTGGTGAAAATGCAACTAGCCCATATGGAAATGGTGAGCGGGACAATAGAGGTGACAAGCTGGTTGACATTGCTGAGGGGACAAGAACTCTATATTATGAATTCGTTTTATAAGAAAAAGATCAACAAAAAATGGAAAATGGACAAGTAACCACCGAATGGTACGAGCAAAAATTAGGATAGGCTTCCGAAAAGAGCACGAAATAATAATAAAATCAAAAAGGGAAGGATTCTGAAAGGGTGCATTCTGAGAAGCTGCTGGAGAGGGACAGAGATTTTGAAATTGCTTTGTCGAACCACTTTGCTGTGTTACAATACCCGGAGGAGGTGAAAAAAACAATGTGCTTGAAACAACTGCTTCAATAGCACCAGAAGATAAATGTTTCAAAGAGTCAAAAATGTCCAACGAAACCATTAAATTAATGAAAAAAGGCCGGACAATGAAGAACGCAGACAGTCCTTTTGGCAGGGTCGAGTACGTTGAGCTTTTCAAAACTATAAGAAACCGTATTCGAGAGAAAACGCGCTGATTCAGCAGCAGCTAGTGTAAAAGACTCTGGAGGAAAATAGGGAAATTAACAAAGCTAAACAGAAGCTGAGAAAGAAATGACACACATTTTTTCCTTAATGCCTGAGGATGGTACAGTGTGCAGGGAACGGACGGAAATGTTAGAGATTGTCCGATGATTTTATTCAAAGTATATGAGGATGGGAACCAGGCAAGAACAGCAATGCCCACTGAAAAACAAGTGCCGGTGGAGGAAGTGACAGGGGCTATAGACCCGATGAGGAAGGGAAAGGCTCCAGGAAAGGATAGTGTAACTGTAAGTACCCAACTTATGGAAAAAATGCAGAAGTGATTCTTTTACATAAAAAAGGAGCACAGGACGTTTTAAAGAACTACCGCTCAATAAGCCTCCTATCAGTGGTGTATTCAGTAAGATAATATCCAAAAGAATATTAAGAAAACTTAATGACGCACAACCAAGAGAGCAAGCAGGATTCAGAAATGGATTCAATACAATGGATCACATCCAGGTTCTACTGCAGGTCAATGAAAGACAATATTAAATAAGTTAATAAATAATATATTTTTGAGTTTTAGATCGTGGCGAAAAACCCAAAAAAGAAAAAAAATGTACGGCAGGGTGACGTAATATCGCTTCTTCTTTTCTCAGCCTGCCTGGAAAAAGTGTTCCGTAATCTGAATTGGGAGCAGGATGGAATAAGGATCAATGGTGTATACTTAAATCATTTTAGATTCGCAGATGATATCGTTCTTCTTAGGCAGAGGGTTTCAATGAAAGGGGTTACCGTCCGGGAGGTGGAAAGACGCGTTAAATGTGGCTGGCAGGCATTTGGCAGGCTCAACATAGTATTTAAGAACAAATTACCACTTTGACTGAAAAGAAAAGTCTTTGATCAGTGTGTCCTCGTCATGACATACGGAAATGAACCTGGACCTGCACTCTCACATTACAATTAGTTAAAAACTTCGGGTAGCACGGAGGGCAATGGAAAGATATATGCTTGGCAATACTAGATGGGATAGAAAGACATGCACATGGATTATAGAACAAACGAAAGTGAGTGACATTATTGGAAGAATAAAACAATTGAAATGGAAATGGCCATGTTGCGAGGCGATAGGACGAAAGATGGACCTGGGCGGTCCTGGACTGGATACCGCTTGATCGCAAACCTCCACGGAGAAGACCGAAAGCACGATGGACTGATGATATTATTAGAGGCATTCAACCTGCAGTGGATGATGATGATGATGATATCCTTAATAAAGAAATACCATTTAAAAAGGAGGTGTGTATAATTAATATGTTTGCAAATGTCCTACGGTACAGTAAAGGAAAAAAGTAAAGTAAAAAAGTAAAAGAAAAACTGGCAGTGGAGAAGATAAGCCATTTTACATCAGGACGACATAGGACCACATATAGCAAAATGCATAGCCTCTTCACATCTCTTGAGGAGGTCGAAAACAGCTTCAGCGACTTTATTACGTCCAAACCACAAAGTTTTTTTCGATCTGGTATTCAACAGTTACCTGAAAAGCGGCGATAGTCTACAGAAAGTGAAGGAGATTATTCCGAAGACTAAGTTTGTGTATTTTTTTCATAAATAAATGTCAATGGTAGTTAAAAAAAGGTCGAAAATCAAGTTGAACATCTAATAGCACATAATAATTGTAGTGTTTACCTAATAATTTCGTAGTTTCTGACACCCCACCATTATATATTACATAGCAGTTATTATCGACATATTTTGGTAGTACTTCTTCGAAGAATTTCGCACAAATAGGTGTAATTTCTGACGGTTTTATGATGGCACAATTTCCAGCCGCAATAGCTCCAATTAAAGGTGAGACAACCAAATCAAATGGATAGTTCCATGGTCCTATAATCAATACTACACCATATGGCTGGGGACGAATTTCAACCTTGAACAAAAATATATTAATTCTTCCATGCTGAGGAAAAAAAATATTGATAGTCAATTTATTTGAATACGCTGAAGTTCTTCAGTTCAGTCAAAACTCCTTATTCGCGGGGGATACGTTCCGTAAATATGTCGCGAATACAGAAACCGTGAATACGGAATGGTAATTTGTACGGCATTATAGGGGATACGTTCCAAGGTTACAAAATAAAAATAAAAAATATATAATAAAATCAATTTAATGATAGACTTTTTAACAATATTAGGAGGCAAAAATATCACCTTTTATATTTGGATGCATAGCTTCAAGCTCCAAAACTAGAACTGCCTTAAAATCTACATTATTTTTCTAGTTTTAACTTCAGGAACAAAACAATTTCGGAACCAGTTTTGTTGTTTGAACGCCAAAACACTGGTAGGTTGTTCTTATTTTGATTTTTCAAAGCCCGAGGATTTAGCTATCTGCTAAGCATAAGTGGCTTAAGTAAACAATCTCTTGATGCAATAGAACAGAGAAGCCCCGATCTTTTGCTGCCTAAAAACCAGAGGCGGACTTTTCACTTTTGGATATAAAAGTTTTGTTTGGCATTATTTTCCAAAACAGGACAGTTTCGTCTGCATTAAACACTCGTTTAGGTTTGTATTCACCACCAGCAATTAACTTTGAAAATTCTTCTGGATATGTTGCTGGTGTTGAAGTGTCTGCAGATGCAGCTTCTCCAACAATTTTGATGTTTTGGAGTGATTGTCACACCATGAACTTATTGAATTAATCTTCCGATGCTTGAAATGCTTCATCCATATGTTCATCACCAGGTTCTTTAAAATGTAAAGACGCTTAGCTTTCTCACGGATTATAGCACCACTCTTCTGGCTACAGTCTTCAATCCATAATGCAGCCATTTTTTCAATGGCTAGACCACGAACAATTTTTGCTGATAGTTTAGAGATTATAGTTTTTAGATGGTTAGAGGTTGAAGCTATTGAATCCCTTATTTTGTCTTCTGATTTCTTGATGGATCGTACAGTTAATTCATATATTCATTCCCATGGATGCAAACGACTCGCCAAGGCGTAAACGATCAAACATTTCTATTTTTACCTTAAGCGGCAACACGACTTTTTTTCGTGTAGAAACTAATTTTCCTTTGCATTTACTCGACATTATAAATCACGAACAAAGCAGAAGAGATACGCAGTGTTCACTAGAAATTATTACGATGAATGACAAGTTGAAGCAATAAAACAAAAGATTCAGCACCGATCGTGCGAAGGAGGTTTTTATCAAAAGCTATAGCGTCACACGTAATCCGACGGCGACTTATTTGTCAAAGAACTTTCGGCCAAGCGGCAATAAGATTTGCTTGTTTACAAAAACATTGATACGTGTTTGTTTTGAAAGGTAACTGGAAAAATAAACCATATTATTCCAAAAATACAATATGTATCATTAGTTTTTGATCCACGAATAAAGGAATTTTCAGCCACGAATACAAAAAGTGGTAACAACTTTTAAATCTGCGAATACTGAAAACGCGAATAACGGAACCGTGAATAAGGACTATTCTATAATTATTTAGTTATTACAATATGGCGCAAAATATTTCTATACAATATTATATGATAATAATGTTTACTTATCATTACTAATATTTTTGGGATATAACGTACAGCAATCATCAAAACAACATGTCGATGCAACGTTGTCAAGTTAAAAAAAAATCAACAAGTTCTGGGACCTGTGCTAAAATGGTTGCATTTCGGATAAATGTTTCAAGGAAACTTTTTGTTTAAAATGATGTAAAGAATCGTTACTTATACCCTGAATATATATATGAACATTTTTGTTGGTTGCTTGACCGGGAAGGAGCCCCACCTATCCCTTCAACTGGATGACATATGTTTCGTCTCTCGAGGTTCAGACTCATCAGGGCGCCGACATATACCATACCATCAAGAATAGGGAGACCCTATCCACAGCCAACAACCCATGTTGTCGCCGACTTCCCGTCGGATGGCGTATATATGTAGTGTTAGATTTTTCTTGGACTGCGTCCAATGAGACAGCAGTAGCTGTAGAAGGGATAGGTGGGGCTCCTTCCCGGTCAAGCGACTAACAAAAATGTTGATTTAGTCGGAGGCGCAGATTGTTGTGCATTCCACATGAGATTGTGGAACCCAACGGCTGGATGTGTGATGACACTCAGCTACTGCTGTCTTATTGGACGAGAAAAATTTCACACTACAAATATATATATATATATATATATATATATATATATATATATATATATATATATATATATATATATATATATATATATATATATATATATATATATATGTCTACGATGGTTGCTCAATAAATACCCGTGTTTGATAACAGATGGCGTTGACAAGTGAAATTGACATTACCATTGTGTATTGCAGACTGTTAAACGACCTCATGCTGAATTTTAGATAAATTCATAGGTTAGTTTTTTGACAGCCAGTTGTATCATTCGTATTTTGTACTTCTCGATAAAATGAAAAAAGAGCAATATCGATCCGTAATTCGTTTTTTATTTTTGGATGGAAAAACATGCGAAGAAATAAAAGTGAAGTTGGATGCTATCTATGGGGACCCTTCACCATCCATGACAACTATGACATATTGGTTTAAAAGAGTTTAAGCGTTCTGTTTTCGATGAAGAACGGCCAGGACGCCCGTCAGACATGGTTATCGAGGAAATCTTCGAAAAGGTCCATGACATAATTCTCGATGATCGCCGAAAGAAAGTGCGCGAAGTAGCTGAGGTCGTACGTATCTCATACGGAACAGCAATCAAGATTTTAAATAAGATAGGCGTGAGGAAAGTGTCGGCGCGATGGGTGCCGCGATTGCTCAAGGTGGACAACAAACGGATACGACTAATGATGTCAAAGCAGTGTTTGGACCGCTTTAAGCGAAATCCGCAGGACTTTTTTCATCGAGTCGTCACCGATGAAGAAACCTGGATACGTTATTACACGCCAGAGACTAATAGACAATCAAAACAATGGATTTTTCCGGGTGAATCTGCTCCGAAGAAGGCAAAAACGGTTCTATCAGCGCGAAAGCTTATAGCCATGATTTTTTGGGATTCCAAAGGAATAATACTCATGGATGCCTCAGGGCAGTACTCTAATGAGTTGTCAGGCAGATTCGATAAGAAATTGAAGGCGACAAGGCCCCATTTGGCTAAGAAAAAGTGCTCTTCCAGTAGGATAACGCACCGGCATATTCATCTTTAATTATCGCGGCCATATAGCACAAACTGCTCTATGAATTGCTTCCGCACCCAGCTTACTCGCCCGACCTGGCACCCATCGACTTTTTTCTGATCCCTAACTTGAAAACATGGCTCGCAGGAAAAAAAAGCAGCTCAAATGTAGAAGTTATCGCCGAAACAAAAGCGTATTTTAGAGAGTTTGAAAAATCGTATTTTTTAGACGGCTTAAAAAAGTTGGAAAAGAAACGCTTGGAAAAGTGTATAGACCTAAAAGGAGACTACGTTGAAAAATAAAAATAAATTTGTATATATATATATATATATATATATATATATATATATATATATATATATATATATATATATATATATATATATATATGGCACATAGGGGAATGGAAAGATGTATGCTTGGCATTACAAGACGAGACAGAAAGTCCTGCGCATGAATCAGGGAACAAACAAAAGTCTGTGACTTCATTGGAAGAGTAAAACAATTGAAATGGAGATGGGCAGGCCATATAGCGAGGCGATGGGACGACAGATGGACCAAGGCAATCCTAGAGTGGATACCGCTTGATCGCAAACGTCCGCGAAGAAGACCGAAAGCACGATGGATTGATGACATTGTTAATTATATTGGACCCGAGTGGCAGAGGAAAGCCCAGGATCGTGAAGGTTGAAAGAATGCTTCAGAGGCCTTCATCCTGCAGTGGATCGATACGGGCTGATGATGATGATGATGATATATATATATATATATATATATATATATATATATATATATATATATATATATATATATATATATATATATATATATATATATATATATATATATATATTCAAACCTGTTAGCTACTTGTTGTGTATTCTATAAAAAAATGAAAAAGAAGAATTATTATAGGTATGGCCATTTTCAAGGTTTTTTTGCACTGACGTCGAAAAAAGGAAAAAAAATATTGGTAGTCCAGTTTCTGAAGGTTAAATGAATAATATTTTATAAATAATTTCAAAACTAACGTATTATATGAACCATTATCAATTTTATTGAATTTTAATGAATCTAACTTATTTATAAATTAACATATTTTTTTAGGTAAACAAATTAATTCAGTAATTTTTAAATAAAATTGGGAATTTATTCGACAAAATAAAACAAATATACGACAAACATTTTAAACAATCTTGTCAGAAATCTAAAATGAATTGTTTTCTATGACTAATACATTTTTTAGGCAACTAACGAAACTGCTAGTTAAAGGAAACTATTTGTCTTAACAGAATAAACTACACAATGCTTTTGTGAACCTTGTTGACGGTTTTAAACTGTTCATCAGATATCTATAGATACTTTGGTTATATATGAAGACGGTTTACAACTTATTGTCTTTTGTTCCATTTGGGATAATTATTTACAAGGTTTTAAACTGGGTAAAACATTCACCGAAACATTTCAATTAATGAAATAAGTGTATGCTGATGTTTATCCCGTAGCCGAATCCACGAGTGGTTTAAACGATTTAAAGAAGGTCGTGAGGAGATCAAGGTGGACGAACATCCTGGTCCGAAACATTCCGTGGTTACTCAAAGTAACATTGAAATTGTGCGTGAATTTATACAAAATCAGCCAAAATCTTCATTACGATACATGGAAATGGAACACGTTCAAAGATTCAATTCATCGCATTTTAACCATTTGGGACTTCGGAAGGTTTGTGCACGCTTTGTTCCACACAGATTGACTGACGACCAAAAATTGCTCCGAATCCAATATTGCATGGACTTGATTAAAAAGTCGAAAAAGGACGAAAACTTCAAGTACAGCATTGTTACTGATGATGAGACGTAGGATTTTCAATATAGTCCAGAAATTAGGCGTCAAAGTGCTGAATGGAAGCACCCGAGTTAGCCAAATCCGAAGAAAATCTGTCTCGAGAAGTCAAAAATCAAAACAATGTTGTACTATACAATTGGGTACAAGGAGTTGGTTCCACCTGGTTAAACGATCAATGCTGTGTTTTATCATGGTGTCACGGCTCTTTTTGCAGGCACGGATCCGGTAGCCCCAATTTTCGATGGCCCTTGCGCACATATCAGGCCGTATGGTTGATGAATGTATGGTTGATAATGAGTTCCCAACTGGCCAATAGTCACGAGTTTATTGCTATAAACCTGTGTTTTCACATATTCCCAGAAAAAATAATTTAAAGGAGTTAAATCGCATGATCTCGGCGGCCAAGCGATGGGGCCATTTCGTGAAATTAACGAGTTGTCCAACTTGGCTGGCAAAAAGCCCATATTTACTCAGGAAATATTCGGTGGTGCGCCATCCTGTTGAAAATAAAGATTATCCCCAATACCGACAATTTTGTTTATTGACGAAGTCATTAAGCTAGAAATAAGGCTCATCGCAGAAAATGATTTGAAGAAGAAATCCTTTGTCGACTTCTATCATTTCGAGGGCCTAATCGGCAAATTCACGAAGAATTCGATGGTCGGTTGGCTTCAATTCTTGTGCCAGTATCATCTTATACGGATGTAAGCCTAAGTCCAACGTCAAAATTTGCCAAGTTGTCATTAGCGAGAGGCCTAACTCTTGCGAGCGGTGAGCAATCGAGACGTCATTTTCGACCACACTTGCTTGAATGGGAGCAATATTTTTAACGCTTCAGGCTTTTTTTTATCGTACAGGCATCATCACACAATTGAAGGGGCAAGTGAAAAAAGGGGTTAAATGACATTTTCTGAAAAAATCCTGTTTTGTCCCAAATGAAAAAGTTATGTGCATATGTGACTTGCCTCATCAGGATTTAGTTCTATTCTAAATATCTAAGCAAATACAGACTGGCAAAAGGGGCTATCTTGCATTAAATAACAAAAATGCTATATAAGTACTATCATCCACTCTAATATTTGAAATTTTAATATTACATGGACCTTGGTGATTACATGACACCTAAAACATAACCTTAAAAATACACTGTATAATAGTTGTTTGATAGTTTTTGAGTTATAGACTATTATTAAATCAAATATGAAAATGTTGTCTGAAGGGCAACTTATTGTTCAAAAAGTGCTGGCATCATGTAATAATATAGAATTACTGAAGAAATTTGCTTTATGTGAATATGACGGTGAACAGCAGATTAATAATCAAGGTAAGATATTCGATTTCAGATTAAATAAGTTCAGTTCATTTAAAGTTAAGGTATACTTTAGACTATGTTTTTATAATCAAAATAATGTATTCAATTTAATGAAGCGTCTAACTCCCGTAACTTTACAGGACAAAATCAACAAACAGAATAGGGCACAGTCTCAATGCAGATACAACATAACAATGACAATATACAAAGTGATGAAGGATCAAGCAATGGTAGGTATAAAAATACTTTTTGTATACTTATTGAATATCTACTTATAGTCTATTTGTAATTTCAGTTTGTCCTATGGGTACTAATAATAACTTTTCGCTGCCATATGATAATGTACAATCTGAGGTGGACTCAGAAATAAATAGTATGATAAAATTATTTAATGAAATATAATTTTACCTAATATTTCAACTTTTTAGATTCATTAGCGGTTCATCGTAGCTACAATGTTTATGAGTCTAGTGGCAGTGAATATTAACCCAGCCATCTTTCAGAATCGGAAAGTGATAATGAAAATAGTGATAATCAGCCAGAACTTTTGGATAATAATGATGAAAACTTAACAACTAGGGGACCCAAAAGGATTAAAACATTTCCTATAAAACCAAAAATCTTAAGAAAACGAACCAAAAATCCAGAAACTTGGAAAAGACGTGCTGCAGCAATTTGCATGGAAACAGTGAAGAGTTATATTTCTTATTCGGGGCATGTTGTTGCTTCTAAAAGCATCTGCTCGGGATGCTTATGTCCAGAAACGTGCAGATTAAAATGCGGCGTTAAATTTAAAGAAGAAAAAGACGGTTAATACTTGATTATTTTTATAGCCTTTATATAAATTCACAAAATTCATTATTATTAAGAGGTATTACTCCAGTAGAAGTTGCACGCCAGCGTAAAAATGCTTCTACACATAAATCTCATTCTTTCAAATACTCACTCATTTTGGACAATCAACAAATTTATGTATGTAAAAAAGCATTTTGTGCTGTGCCAAAATAGCCATAAAAAAGGAGACATCATTAAAGGTCAACTAAAGTCTGGACAATCAGTTCCATCTCAAGATGCACGTAGACGACATATGACACATAAGATGAGCGATGCTGTGGAGCAGGCTATTATAGATAATATTAATCAATTTCCCACCGAAGAGTCCCATTATTCCAGAAATACTAATCCACATAAAAGGTATTTGGACCCATATTTGAATATGTCGCTCATGTATAGATTATATGTTGAAAAATATAAATAACAGAATAAACCAGGCAATTTTTTAATAAAAAAATCAACTTAAGCAAAAATATTCTCGACCAAGTTTAATTTGTCATTTATTCATCCGAAGAGCGATACCTGCAGCAAATGTGATTCTGGGAAATCAGATATAAGACACGAAAAGAATGTAAAACTAGGGTTTCAGCTGATATCTAAAGATCCAGAAAAATATTTGAAAAACAAAAACGAATGTTACATAACGGTTGGCTTACAGCAGACCATACCCTTACCCAAAATTACTTCGTCAAAGGCATTTTACCTAAGGCAAATTTGGTTCTACAACTTAGGCATCCACATGATCACGACTGAAGAGCACCAAAGTATAATGCAAACGTGGACTGAAGATGTAACCGGTAGAGGTAGTAGGTAGTTGTAAGCTGTTTATGGAATTTCGCACAAACTTCTGAAAATGTGGTAAATCTTTTGAGGTGGCCCAGTCATCAAGCCATTTTGTGACATCTCCGAAATTGTTGAAGTGTTTCGTAGAAACTGCGTGAGACATCGATGAAAACAAGTGGTAGTCGAAAAGGACCAAGTCTAGTGAGAACAGCGGGGAGAGCAAGAGTTCCCAGCCAAGTGCGGAAATGGAGCCTCCGACCGCTTTCGCTGTGTGTGATGAGGCATGGTCGTGCTGCAAAATCACTTTTCCGTATCTTGTAGCCCATCTTGGTCACTTTCGATCAATGTATGGCTTAAATTGATCATTTGTTGACGGTGACGAACGGTATTAATTGTTTCACCTGGTTTGAGAAGCTTATGGTTCACGATATCCTTCTGATCCCACCAAATGTGCAGCATTGTCTTCTTTCTAAAGCGATTTTGTCTTGCGGTCGAAGTTGATGGCTATCCTAGATCAATCCTGAATTTTGGGTTCTCGAAATATATCCATTTTTCGTCTCCATTCACGATCCGATGCAAAAAAAGTCTTTCTTTCATGCCGAGAAAGCAAAACTTCGCACACCTTTTTCGCTTTTCCATCTGTCGGTCTTTCAGCTGGCAACTGAACGCTCAAGCCCACAAGCGTCTTGCGTTGGGACATTCTCACCGTAAGTTTCCACAAGTATACGACGGTTTTCATTCGGGTTTTTCTTTTGATTGGACAAGAAAAGTAGTACATGCCGCAAATGATCTTTATTTGCCCCGAAACTCGACTTGTTTACAACCCGAAAAAAATATGACACTAACTCGAAATCATTTAAACATCAATGGCGGTCTGAAAGGTACTGTCGTAGCAACAAAATGACATAAGAGATTAGACTGTGAACCGAGTCTATTAACCGCCACACCTGGTATAAATAAGAAGCAATATGGATAAAAGTGTATATGGACATATGACAAATAAAACCTAGTAAATAAAAAGAAAGATTACAAATAATTGGGCATTAAACATGGAATCGAGCTCGAATTATATGTTAAGAGTAGAGGGATAGCTAAGCGTTTTAAAGGGAGAAGGTGTTTAAATATCAGATGGAGGGGCTATATCAGAGGAAAGTAGGGGGATAAGTAAGCATCTTAAAGGGAGAAGGTGTTTAAATATCAGAGAGAGGGGATATATCAGAGGAAATTAAGGGGATAGGTAAGCGTTATAAAAGGAATAGCAGAAGGATTACAGCCCCTATATCAATGGAAAGTATGAAGAGGTACGGAAAAATTCAAAAAGATAATTGGAGTAATGAGGAGACAACATGGCATAGATAGTTTTTTAGCTCGAAGAGAATGAACATTTTTTCGGAAATCAGAACTGTTTAACTGCCAAGACCACCTGATTTACTTCTGTGGGGGGGTTATCTAGTGAATAGTGGAGATGCTAACAAATCCAAAACGACAGAGCAGATAAAAATTATTATTTGCTCGTCTGAAACATGTATAAAATATATGAAGCATGTTATTAAAAGGGATGGTGTACGGCATCTAGGATTGGATATTTGCCAGACATATTCCATAAATAATTTCTCTGTTTGAATAAAATTCTAAAATTAAAATTATTGTTGTAATTGAAAATATACTATTTTTCATTGTATACTAATACATCTAAAAATACTATGCATATCTTACGACATGCTCCCGAAATCTTTGACCCGAATTCTATCTCCCAAACAAACATGGTATATTTACTAGTACATGGTTGATTTAGATAACATTTTAAAAAAGCGAAATATTATCACTATTCTCCTTATTTCATGCCTATCTTTGCTGAAAAATTAATACAGGAACGTAGACCTGATAGGTTCCAAGAAATCATAAAAATTCTGAGATTCAAATCAGAATGAAAAGTTTGTGTATGTTAGGTTAGAAAATAAGTTCGTATGGAACATTTTTCGGTACAGATCCACATTAATTGACTCTTGTTTTTGCATGTCTACTACTATGATAAAAAAGTAAGGTTACTTTAAATAAAGACAAAGTATTTATTCATCCAGATGTATTTTGTCTCCTTCAAAGTAATCCTCTCTCACTGTAAACTAAATTTTTTCATTTTTCTAAATAGTTTTTATACTGAATTTCTGATATATCCTTCAAAGCGGGCAGAGAAGTCTCTTGAATGGTTGATTGATTGATTTATTTTATTTCACGTCGAAATTCGCAGAAAGAGGAACTTGCAGTGAGTATGCTTATTGACATGAACATTCTATCCAGGTTAGATAGGTAGGAGATTGGAGATAACACATAAATGAGTAAGGACGAAGGACTAAGAGAATGACTGGAATAATGTTTGTTAGAAAGACTATGGGGCACTTCATGGGGGAAAA
This sequence comes from Cosmopolites sordidus, assembly GCA_031761425.1. NCBI lineage: Eukaryota > Metazoa > Arthropoda > Insecta > Coleoptera > Curculionidae > Cosmopolites > Cosmopolites sordidus. The sequence continues at coordinate 57,512 of JARFXV010000533.1, forward strand.
TAATTTCTCAATGCCAGACAATCCGAACTATGAACAGATAGAGAATAGGCTAGGACGGGAGAGAATATGGAAGACTGTAAGAGAGGCTCCACAAAGAGAGCAGGAGGGAGTCGGGCTGCCATCCATAATCTCTTGAATGGCTTCTGTGAACTAAAAACTGTATCGATGAAGTGGTTTCGTTAATTGAAGGTACAGGAAAAAGTCACACGGTGTCATATCTGATGAATATGGTGCTTCTATAATGCTATTTATTGCGATGAAAAAAATATCTCGAACGCATGAATTATTTTGCCATAAATTTGGATCTAATACTTAATGTCTCTAATATTCAATCGGCGATTAGTCAGTACAAGATCCTTGATATTAGATTCTTCATTGGCTGACGCAAAAAGTCTTCCTGAACGACGTTCATCTTCAATTGTTTCTCTGCCATAAAATCCTTGCTCCACTTGTAAACATATTTTTTTGCATAGCTTCATAGAAATATCAGATTCTTTGCTCAATAAATTTACACATTCTAAAAAATCGTCGACTAACATCTTTAACAACTGCAAAAGACTCTATAACTTCGAACTTAACAAGCGAAATGGTATAAAACTTCTGTCAGATGTCAAGTCAGGGTCAGTCGCACCAACTGTCGCAGCACATGTCAAGGTGAAACCAACTGAAAACCAACCTAAATAAGCTTTTCATCATACTTTTCAACAGCTTTTTGATCATACACAGTATGTCGAAAAAATTATGGACTTTTCAAATTTAATTCAATTAAATTAAAACTACTAGAGCAATAAAGAAAATAATAAAGAAAAGTACTAGTGAAACAATATATAATCTGGAAGCCGTATATCTCCTCTATAAAATGGATTGTGAACTTATAACCCTTAAAGTGACAGTACTTTTTGTCACCTCGTCTCGATGGAATAAAGTGCTTGTATTAAATTTTGATTCAAGCTCGGTAAAACTTTTACATTTGAATTGATGAAAAAAGTTTATGGTGATGATTGCTTATCCTGCCAAAACCAAGCTCATCCTAGCCAAAGCCAGGCGAGCGAAGATACAAAAATATCGATGAGTTGGTGGAAAAAATGCGTCAAATGATCACCTCTGATGCGAATTCGACTGTGGGATGACAGGCGATTCGACTATGAGAATCGTTTGAGTGAGGACCGAATATCGAGTGCCGAGAAGTTGGTTTTTGTTGCACTATCTCACAGAACCGTTGCTGGTCGCTCTTCAACATTATGTGCTCTTCAACATCCTTCGCATTTGCCTGATTTATCTCCGTGTGACTATTTCCTGTTTAGCGAAATTCAAACTGACTCTGACTGGAACGTTTTATGACAGTATTACACAAGTTCAAGCAGCTGTGACGAGGTTAATTGAGGCGATTCCCAAAAACGACATAAAAATATATATGCTAGCATTGGTTGAACGTGCCCAGTGGTGTATTCATGCGGAAGGGATGTATTTGGAATAAAAATGAATAATTTTGGCAAAATAACTAATTCTTTTTTAATTATTTAAAAAGTTCCGATATATTTCCGACATACTGTATACGAAAGTTGCTATTTATGTATCCGGAATTGGCAACTATGATGTTGCTAGGTGCCATCTGACATATACATTGTAAAGTTTTACGTTGTTCACTATATACGTACTTAGAACATTTTGTCATACGGATGCTATTTGTGTTGTTCAGTGACATTCGACCAGGATTATCTCAATAACAGTGCATGAATCAACTCACTTTGACTTTTGGCGTTAAAGCACCATTTGGTGTAAAACCACTGTATGTCACTGGTTTAGTGAATTCAATCGTAGTCAGCATTCGCTCACGGACCAATTTTAAGAATCGGTTATTGTACCAGAAAACATCGATACTGTGCGCAAACTGATAAAGCAAGATCGTCATGTGACATACCGTGAGATTGAGGCATCCTTGGGCATTAGTATGATAAGCGTACACAAGATTTTATATAAACATTTAGCCGTAAAAAAGATTTGTGCGCGTTGGATTCCGCATAATTTAACAATCGCTCAAAAAAAGCTCGTGTCGATTGGTGTAAAGAAATGCTCAAAAATACAATCGTGGTGCGTTAAAAGCCGTGTATAATATCTACACAGGTGACGAATCTTGGACTCATCTATACGTATGAGCCTGAAAATAAACAGCAGCTGAATGGGTCTTTCAAAATGAGCCAAATCCAACAAAAGTTGTTCACACAAGAAGCATTTCGAAGCAAATGGTCGCAAGTTTTTTTGGGATAAATGAGCATCTGGCCAGAAGTTTTTGAAGAAATAAAAAAAAGCAACCAGCGACGCAGGATCATTCTTCACTATGACAACGCGAGCTCTCGTACATCGGACCGAACAACTCAATATTTGACCGGTCAGAACATCGAATTGATGAACCATCCGCCGTACAGTTCTGGTTTGACACCAAATGATTTCTTTTTGTTTCCGTCCGTGAAGAATAAACTACGTGGCCAACAATTTTCGACGCCAGAAGAAGCGGTTGATGCGCTCAAAATGTATGTTTTGGAGATACCTCAATCGGAATGTATGGAAAAGTATATGGATCATGCGGAGAATATTTTGAAAAACAATAAAACAATTTTCAATGATAAATACTTGTTTTTATTTATTATTCCGGATACATACCTCCTGGATACATACAACCCTTGCAGCAATATTTAAATTTAAAGTAGCGGATAAAAAGCATTTAAGCCATATTATAAACACCTCTGGTCTGTCGATCATACTGGACTCATTATGGGTAACATTTAACATTTTTTTAAACCCAATACGATATTTGAAAGTTTATAAAGTTACTTTAAGATAGATAGTTTATAAAGTAAGTTTAATACCTTACCTTGTCCATTATATACGGCAATGGTTTTTTTACTTTTGTTGGTTGCATCCATGATTTTAAATTTGACAACGCCTCATTGATATCGCTTTTCATATGGGAAATTTCGCCTATATACGACTCAAATGTTGGTTTTTTGTTTTCTTTCAACAAAATATCGACGATTTGCTTCTCATTCTCTATTACAAACTTAAGCAGACCTGCCGTAATATTACAGATCATTAATTAAAAATTTAAAAAAAACAAACTAAATATTAAATATTACCTTTTAGTTGTGCTGTTCTAAACTCATAGCTTTTTGTTTTGCCACTGTAAAAAGTCTTTCTGACATCACTCACGATTTTTTCTACATTTTGTGACATTCTGATGCCGAATGACTTTATTGAACAGAAAATAACCTAAAAATGTGTTTATTAGTAATGAAAACGTTTCCTATTAATAACGCATATTTTTTTCGTCAAATACACAAGCTGCAATAAATATTTATAGAGAATGTCCGTCAGATAACCTTCATAACTCTGTTTACACAGCTGTGTTCTTACGAGAAAATTTGAAATACCTTGTCTGCAGATATTGTTTTTCACGAAATTCCACTAAAAGAACTCGAGCGATTCCCAACCCTTACAAAATAAGTCATTTTTTCAGGTTTGTGAAGGGAAAATAATCGCTTGGATCCAAATCCGGCAAATACGGCAGCAAAAACTTGAAATGTGTGTGCAGGCCCATTATTGGGGTTAAAGAGCACCTTCTGTTGTCTCGATATGAACGTTTAGCTTCAATTTGTTCTGTCGGGAAGCACAATACTCCCTGGTGATGGTCCTGGTTTTTACCAGACTGTTTATGAGTTTTCAGACCAAATCAAGATAATGAACTCTCAGAGATTTTTCAGAAAATATAACTTGTTTGCTTTCCTCGATCGCCACAACCAAAGGCACACAGCACACAGCACACACAGGTTGGAGTCACACAGCACGCCATCTAACGAATCGTCCCTGATACATATCATAATCATTTAGTCTCTATCACTCGATAACCTTTCAAAACGATCCTGCTATTTATGCCAGCACATTACATTAGGCAGAACGCAATATGTAGGAACACTGTATTATCAATCAAGCATTTCATAATACAGGTTCACCTCATACAAATAAGGCCACAAGAACTCGTTTATCAGAGTGCAACATCGAACTACCTTCACGATTAATGCTTTTCCAGTATCATTTTCAGAAAAGTAACGTACAGTTACTCCACCTGTGTAGAAAGTGCACCAAATAGTTTTTCATTGTGCATGCAGCAATCTCTCATGAAGAACTTCACTATTCATGCCCAAGACTCCACACAATTTTCATTTTTTGTTAAAACCATCCATCAAAAACATTGTCATTAAAGATCCTTTCATTCTCTTTTGATTATATAAACCGAAATGTCGAATTCGGGTGTTTATCATGGTAAAGTCTAAGTTTTTCCATTAAAAGGGTTATGAAGGCATCCATTTTTTGTTAATGTTATTAAAGTCAAACACAGCAACCGAACCAGTTTCTTCAAATTTTTATTTCATCATAATAATTCCAATTAACAAATTTAATATAACAAATTAATTTAATTTTATGCTACGTTAATTTTAAAATTAGTAATTTATAATACATAAATTATTGTTATTTAGGAATTCTACAAGATTAAATTTCAAAAGGAAAAACGTCAATATTTACTTTATAATAATTTGAAAAGTTTGGTTTAGTATCATAAAATTTTGAATCAAATTTCACAATTTTAATTCATTATTGATCATGATTAACTCACTCATTCAACTTTAATCATTAAAACAAATCGGATTGAAACGCACTGCAAATTAATCATCATTACATTTATAGTTCATTGTGAATTACAATTAATTAAAGATGATTATGTAATGTATTGATCGTTTAATATTATGATTACATAAAAAAATCATCCGATGATTCACTGCCAAAATTAATTGTTGTTTATCGCGTTTAAATTAGAAATAATTTTAATTTGCTTTATTGGAAATTCTTACAATTCACATCGAATTGATAATGATTATTTTTATAATTCATGTTGAATTATAATATTTACACAGTTACAAATAATTATTTCTTAAAAAAATATAATTACAGTAAAAGTTAATAGTGTTATTGGTAATAATTATAAATAAATAAAAAAGAAATTCAAACTATTATAATAAAAAAAGAATTCATTTTGAATATTCATTAATTGGGAATTCCTTATAAATTGAATTATAGAATTTTTAGTTCATAGTATATATAGCATTATAATATATATATATATATATATATATATATATATATATATATATATATATATATATATATATATATATATATATATATAAATTGGAATTATAAATCACTCAAATTATATCGAAATGTAATGAATTAATTTCTTAAAACAAGCATTTAATATTAATGATCATTACAACTAAATAAAATTCAATTCAAACTTTGATCCTTTATAATTCAGTGCAAATTTACAATCATCACTTTATTGTAAATTATAGTAAAAATAAATAATTACAAGTTAGCAATAATCAAAAACCACATCGATAGTAACGATAATATACTTTGAATCATTTATTAACAGTTTTATAATATATTTATATATTTAATTGAATAAATATCGATTATTGTTCTCATTGAATTCCCATATCATTGAATTAAACTTTTATTGGAACACGTGAATTTAAGATAAAAAACGATTTGTCATCATAGTTAACGTTAGACGTTCAAAAAGCTATATAACAATTTAAAAATAGCTTTTTATATGCAAATTAAACAGTAAAAATTAAACTTATTATCAATAAACTTTATTATCAGTGGTTTACTTAATATAGATTAGATAAAGACTATTAAAAATGTTGTACTCACCTACTAATAAATTTTTCTCGAAACAAACAACCACTTTTACACCCTGACCTAAAGCCTTTGATTGTTTGGTTTATTGTATACGGTCCTAGCTTTTGTATGATAAAAACCAACACTGTGTTCTGTGTTAAAGGTTAATTATTAAACGGGATATATTACTACGCATGACTATCTTTTAATAGAACGATATTTAGTTATTTGGATCATTATCACCAAGTTCACTTCATAAACATTATATTTCAAGGTGAAGTTATTACTAAAATGTATTGCTTTTCAGTAAAAGCAAATTGTAACGAGCAGTACTTTACTTAAACAAATATTTATTCAACAACATTAATTTTTGTTATGATAAACATGACAAAATGGCGAAGTTTCGTTATATTTGTTCCTATATATTTTAATATTAATTAGATTTAAAACCTGGTAAACAAAACCTGCATTAATGTACTGCAAAAAAGTGATTTGGTTTGGACCTTTTAGATAATCTCCATGATTTAAATCTTCTATCTGTTAACAAGAAATAGAAGTGGCATAGAATACTATGTACTTTTGCTGCTAATTTAATATAAGTATTACGAGAGTCAATAAGTCCTTAGAAAAAGATAGAAAAACAAATTATTTTAAGTAGATTTTTTTTTATTTTTCAACATAATCTCCTTTTAGCACTATACACTTTCCCAAGCGTTTCTCCAACTTTTTTAAGCCGTCTAAAAAGTAAGATTTCGGAAGGTATATCCTCAAATAGGCATCTGTTTGAGCGATGACGTTCCTCCTCTTCGTTCGATGTGAACCGTTGTCCACTGAACCATTTTTTTAATTTCGGAAATAAAAAAGTCACTGGGGGCGAAATCCAGTGAATACGGTAGATGCTGTAATAACTTTAATTCCATGATTTTGGTCGTTGAAACAGTACTGGTGCATTGTCTTGATGGAAACGATTTTTTTTTCTTTTTCAAATGAGGACGAATTTTTCTTGATTTCTTCGCTCAACCAGCAATAACGACGCATAATACTCTCCAGTTATTGTTTTTCCTTTTTCCAAGTAATTGGTGTAGATGCTTCCGCGTGCACCCCAAAAAACTGTGGCTATAATCTTGCCGGCCGATTTCACCGTCTTCGCCTTCTTCGGAGCCCGTTCGCCTTCAAAAATCCATTGTTTAGATTGTTCCTTTATCTCTGGAGTGTAGTAGTGTATCCATGTTTCGTCCACAGATATGTATCGACGCAGAAACTCATCACGATTACAACGAAAAAGCGATAAAACAGCCTCGACCACAGAGTCGACCACTCAGACTCGACCACACGATTGCGTTTATTCTCCACTGAGAGCAAACACTACACCCAGCTTGCCGAATTTTTTTTCACATTTATTGATTCGTCGATCACTTGTCTCGTCGATCACAAACTATGTCTTGGATTTTGTCATTCATTTCGAGAGTAGTCACTTCTACTGGAACGTCCCGAACAATGTTCATCTTTTGTGGATGTACGTCCATGTTTAAACTCATTTACCCAATTATACACAGTTGATGAACTTCACGTGCCATGAACTTCACCCAACTTACCTTTAATCTCCTTCGGTGTTAAGCCTTTTAAATATAAGTATTTAATCACCACTCGAAACTCACGTTTTCCAATTTTTCTAAATAAACAAAAGTTTCTTGCCTCAATCGGCAATAAAAATTAAACCATGTGATGAATATAACTGAGACTTTGACAGCTGTTTAATGAATAATGCTGCTTACTAAAAACAACAATTTTCAATGCTACGAGCGCAATCTCTGGGATTTTCTAAGGACTTATTAAACGGCTCTCGTACCTTCTATATAACAGGTCTTTCAAATTAAGCGAATTTTAATTCTTGAATAAAACACAGATAGTGTGAATTTTCTTAGGTTTAGCCCCTTTTTAGAATTGTATTGTATGACATTTATATAAATGGAGTCGTGCACAATGCGACAACGCCTTATAATTGTTGAATTATTTTATGAAAATGCGCGTTCAATAAAAAATGTTTTTAGAAAAGTGATATTTATGGTTTAAGCAATCGTCCATCTGAAAGCACATCGAAACGTTCAAAAATTTCAAAAAAGCTGTTCGGTGGAAGGAAAAGAAAAACAATTTATAGTCGTACTGGTCGTTCACAAGAGCATATTAATTTGGTTCGTGAAAGTGCTACTGAAGATCCTGAAATTTCCATTAGTCGACGTTCACAAAAATTTAGACTTAGTGATCCAGAACATGGCGTATTTTACGAAAGCACCTCTGAAGGCATATAAGGTTCAAATAACACAGGAAGTAAAGTAACTGAATCATTCAAAACGTCCCTGCATTTGTCAATTGGATCAAAGAACAAACTGATGATTTTTCTGAAAATAAAATCTTTTGAGATGAAGCACATTTTGAAACTGGTGGTTATGTTAATAAACAAAATTGCCGCATTTGCGGTGTTAAAAATCCAGGATTGATTCATGAGAAACCTTTACATCCTAAACGAGTCACTGTTTGGTGTGCATTATGGTCAGGAGGTGTAATACGGAAAGTAGGCCCCATACAACTATGCCACCATTTGACCCAATCCTCCATTCATTGTTCCTAGGCTGATTAAGGTTTCGCCTTCAGCTCCTTCAGCGAATTTTCTATTAAGGCCTCAATTGACTTAGCCCTCCTTGAGGTGGTAATTTTATCTTCGGGAGCAGGGAAAAGTCACAAGGAGCCATATCCGTCGAGTACGGTGTTTGGTCGATGACGTTCGTTTAGTTTTTGGCCAAAAACTCTTGCACGATGACTTGGGCGATAGATCCACAAGTTGTCGTTCCACAAATCTAGCCCTTTTCGGCGCATATTTTCGAATAACCACCTCATGACGCCTAAATAGTATTCCTGGTTCACCTTTTGTCTCTTTGGAAGAAATTCGGAGTACACCACACCACGGTAATCGGAGAAAACTCTCAGCATGGCCTTGATTTTCGAGTGACTTTGACGCGTTCTTTTTGGGTCTCGACTCCTTTTCGAGGCGCCATTTCGGAGACTGTTGACTTATTTGCTTGTCGTACTCGTAAACCTAGATCTCGTCGCCCACTATGATGCGTTTCATGAAGCTCGATAAATCATGTCTTCAGCGAAGTTCTTTCGATGCGCTTTGTAGATAAAATCGAGCTCTTTTACAACCACTCTTGCGACGACGCGTTTCATTCTTAAAATATCAATTATAATTCAGTCAGTTATAATAATCAGTCATGTAATAAACGGACTTAAATGATGAACACCGTTTTCTTGATTTTGTCGATGTTTTCGTCATTTGTAGATGTTGAATATCGACCAAAATGAGGCAAATCAACTACCGCTTCTTAACCCTCTTAAACCCTTTATACAATTTATATGCCTGTGTTTTTGATAAGCAAGATTTATCGAAGGTTTTCTGCAACATTTTCAACGATTTGACGCACGAAATTTTGTTTAACACACAAAATTTAAAGCTGGGTCCACACCAACAAAATTTTGGGTGTGTGTTGAATTTACCGGAATAATTTGTTTGAATTATCTGGTGCACAACAGATGGTTCGTGTGCGTGCTGTGCGGCGACAATATTTGTGTGTACATTGCCATGCAGGCACACACCCATACAACACATACAACCCGCACAACGCAAATGTTTATGATGACCCAGCTTTAAGCAAACTCTTAATACAAACATATTTTTATGTGCAGTTAAATTGCAACACACCCTTGATGTCGACTAACAACACCAGCTCATGTAAACAAAATAAATATAATAAAATAAATATAAACAAACTAGTTGACCTAGTTTGGATTGGGACCTCTTATTGGACTTCGAAGCTAGTCACATCGCTGTCATTTTAGAGTAGAACAGATAATTAAAGAATATTTTACGTGAGCTTTGTAAATGAGAAATTCCGTGTACTTTTTACATAGAATGTAGCTGAATTATTATTTTTTTTGAATAACTACTTCGTCGCCCGCAAAACCTAAGAGGTAACATTTTGTTTTTTGCTTTTTTATCGTATCTTCTAAATCATTTGTTGTTTCTTGTGTTTCTATGTTAGAACTTTTTTTATTGATTTGATTCTCAAAAGACTATTGAATGATTCTTTATAGTTTCATATTTTACTATTTTTTTCTATTCACTATCTGGTATCAGGTCCGCAACTTAACTCTCTGTCCCTTCATCTTCTACTCGAATTAATTTTTTTTCTCACTGCTGTAAAGATACAGTAATAGCTCGAACTTACGGGATAAGTTTGGTTTGGATTGGTCGGACTGAACGACAACCGTGTAAATGGGAGTACAACTTCGTATATAAATACATACAAATTTTGTTTAACTGGGACCAAGGACTAGAGAAAAAAATAATTTAGAAGAAAATTGTGTATTCAAGTTTTAGATAATTAAACAAATTATAATATTATTTTAATGGAAAAACATAAACCGAAGTTATTTTGATGTAAAGGGCTTTATAAAATTAAACAGTCATCTGACGGGTCAATTTTTTTTTCTCAAACAAAATTTCTTCATAGCCCGTTAATAATTTTTTTACTTCATTTTGTAACTGAAACATTCTTCAGCCAAACTCCATTGGATGTAACCAAACTTCATTGGAGTTTTCCAGTTTTCTAAAATTTCTAACTTTTTTTTAATTGAACTGAGGGTTTGCAATCATTTGCATTGGTCATTTGATCTTCAGATTGAACTAGATCAAGGAATGAGGTTCTTCAGTGTTTTGCACACATTTCTATGAGTTCATAAACTCTCAGCTCCTAATTATCTGAATGTAGCATTCTTGTACGTTCTCGCCATTTACTTCTAAATTTAATTGTCTAGCAAGATCCACAAGGTCTTCATCAATAACATGATCAATTTAATCAGACTTTGGCGCTGATTCCGCCGGAGTTTTATTAGTGAAAAAAAATGGGCACAGTATTTTCTAGACGCCGTTTAAAGTTTTTTGTGAAATTTTATCCCAAGATTTTCCAATGATATTCACGACTTCTAAAATATTAATTTTTTTCCAAAAGTCTATAACAGAGAGTTCATTGTTTTGATGAGGGGATGTGCAAATGTTCGTCTCGTGTAATAAGCTTATATGTTGTGATGACACCCTGGTCCATCGGTTGAAGCAAGCTGGTTGTAGTAGGTGGCAAAAATTCAACTTTTACACATGAATCGAAATTAATGAGAGTAGCAGGAGGATGGCTAGATGCATTGTCGATTAATAGCATCAAGAAAAATGGGATTTGTTTTGATTGGCAATAACGTTAAACTTCTGGTATGAAGTGATAATTAAACCAGTGCTCAAAACGGGAGGCTGTCACTCAAGCTTTAGAATTTGACTTCCAAATCACGGGCAAACCAGATTTAGATTTATTTTTAAAAGCTCTTGGATTTTCCGAGAGATAAACTAAGAGAGGTTTTAAATTACAGTCACCAGCTGCATTCCCGCCAACAATCACTGTCAATCGATATATGGAGGCCTTAAAACCTGAAAAGTTTTTTTCCCTGGAAAGTTCTTATAGGCATTTTCTTCCAGAACAATACAATCTCATCAACATTGAATAGAGTTTGGCTGTTATAGCCACCTTCTTTTATAATAGTTGAGTTTATTTGGATAGATAAACGCAGCCTCTTTATCAGCATTTGCCGCTTCTCCTCATTCCGCGATGCTATGCCAATAACAGTGACTTTTGATACGACTGAACTACCCGTTACTTACTTTAAAGATTTCATCTTTGGCCGTCTCTCTAGCTTCTTCTTTTAGTCTCTCAAAAATCAGTTTAGCTTGAGAGCACGCCGCATTCTAATCAACAGGCCAGTTTTTCACTCTTACTTGATTATCAGAGCATAATTTCCATCTCAGCGATAATAGAAAATATCATACCACATTTACGAATGATATTTCAATTCAAAGATTGGACATTTTCCAAAGCTTCGAGAATTTTGTCTTTATTTTGTATAATTGTTCTGACAGATCAAACTTTTTTACCAATTAACAAACTTTTTAGTTTCGTATCGAAATCTTTGATAATGTTTAGTTTACATTCCAAAGATGATGTTTTTCTTTTCTTATTTGATCCAGAAGAATCAGTTTTACTTCGTTTAGATGACATTGTAGTTTTTAACTGATATAACAAACAAAACAATTTGTAAACGTGCGCTGAATCCACGCGAAACATGTTCGTACCCAAGCGAAGGCGAAGTAGACGGGGGAACGGGTGTTGTGCCGCCTGATTCAAAAATCGCATAACTCCGAATTCGCCAAAGACGGGGTAGCGTAAGTGGGATATTACTGTATTTGAAAGCGCCATCTTTCAGTTTCAAATCGAAGGATAATATATGAGCCTATTGCCAATGTATCCTGAAAAAACAGTTATAATTGCGATGTCATTTGAAAAGCAACATTTGAGGTACTGCCTTCTTTTCGTCTTTCAACTAAAAAAGAATGCTGTGAAAGCAGGGAGATAATACTGTTTCGTACAGCACTTGTAAGAAATAGTTCCAACAATTCCGAACGAATGATGACGAATTGGAAACACTCTTGGAAGAAAATCTTTATCATAAGCTGTTAGAGCTCGGAGTAACATCACAAGCTATTTCTACATGTTTACAGAAACCATAAAAAACTGAAAATATGAATAGACGCTCTGATGTTGATGTGCCATTGCTCTCCAGATTCAATGAAAAGGACTCCTGCGTAATATTTTAACCTATAATGAAAAGTGGATCATCTACTAATCCAAAGAGGTTACAAAAGTACCTCAAAACTAAATTACCACGCCAAAAAAGCCTTGATATGTATATAGTGGGATCTAATTACACAGGTCAACAAATGAAAACATTTTTTGAGGTAACATTGATGAAAATAGGTGTATATGAAGTATTTTGTAGTCCTAAATTTTTTGTTACAGGGGGTCGGTGGTGGGGAAAGAAAGAGATGACATTTTTACAGTCTAATATTCATTTAATATAAACATGTAAAACGTGTTAAATCTATGCAAAGACATTACTGAGGATTATGTAAATAAAAAATATATTACATGAAATGACAAATGACAAACATATATATATATATATATATATATATATATATATATATATATATATATATATATATATATATATATATATGTTAGGGTAGGTCTTAGGTTATTCATATATTGGGGTATATATTTTATTCATATCTTGGAAATTCATTCATTTTTTTTACATACATTCAAGAGTATAATCTGAAATTTTCAAACATTTTCCTTGAAAAATAACGGAGATATCAGCTGCCGCGCATTGTAAGTCGCCATCCAGCTGGACAATTTGTGTACATCCTGGAGATCACAATTTTCATCTGAAACCAATTTTTCAAACAATTATTTTTTAATAAGTGTCTCTTTTATTTGTACATCACTTCCCACAAAAAAATCGAATTAATATGTGTTTGGGGAATGTGATAATTTAGTATGATTTTTTACTTTTTTTGTACTCATTTTTGCAATAAAAAAATAGTTAAAATAAAGATATTGTTTAGGATTGACGTTCAAATAAAGAGTATTTATATAAAGAAACTGTGTGCTGAGTTTGATAACGATTGATGAAAAACTGTAGGATCTAGAGTGTACACAAATTCGAAAAAAAAAGTTGAAAATAAGAGTGGCAGAGAGGGTAAATTTAAGGTTGTAACGAATCAATTTAAATAACTTACTAGTTAATCAGCTATTCCATCTCCATGTTGCAGTCCTTCTACATCTGCTAACGTTCTTCTTTCTTTCCAATACCTTTCAGATCAATCATGAATGACTATCTGTTCGACCGCTCCGTACTACATGCCACGCGCTTCAACCGTTCGACAGAGGGACACTCACTTAAACGCTTATGACTTTTAAACAGTTTGGAATTATCTTTGTATGATGCTGAAAATACGCCATTCGGAAAGTACATGTTCCATGTTAAGCTTATTCATAAAACCATCAATATCACAACAGACATATAGCTATCCTTCTTTTATAAAAACTTGAAAATGTTACATTCCGTTTTCGGAAAAGTGAAACACATTTTTATCCAACACTGTTGAAGTCTGGAACCAAGAAGTTCTGATTTTTGTGTCAACAATCCCAGGTTACGTACCAAATCATTTAGTTTATTCTGAGTTATTAAGTGAGGTTTACTGGTAGTTATTAAAAATGTTGTAAACTATAGAAACAATAAAACTGCCCTTAAAGGTTCATAGAATACTGTGGAAATACTCTCTCTACGGTCTTGTAGTAATTCCTACATTGTTTAGTCCAAAGTCAGGTACAAATAACTTGACCCCATGATATAAACGAGAAACAGTTGCTTAAAAATGGGACGTGTTAGGCCATTCCTGTGAGTGTTACAAAAATCACGCCGACCTGTGTTGTTATCAGCAGCCCTGGAGTGGAAAAAGCCTGATACTGGCAAGAGAAGAAGGGAAATCATCTTATTTTAGGACAACGCACCGCCACATACCGCAAAAAGGAATCATTGAAACAATCACCGAATTGTACTGAGATATTTTATTGCTCTCGATTGGCTTGCCCCCTTAGGATTTTGATATCTTCCGATCCCTGCAACATTACCTGATTAATAGTCCCTTCACATCTCTTTGCTTTAAGATTTTTAAAATTGTTGTTTTGTAAGTAAAGTCTTGGTGCTCCTAGACATTATTCTTTACTTTTCGGAACAGATTGGTAATAAAATAAAAAAATCTGATTAACTATAAAGGTTCATTATTTTTCTATGGATCTGTTGGCATTGTATATTGACAATTAAATAAATGATCTCATTTACAAGATTAATAAATTACAACAGTAATTAAAACAACAGCAATAACATTAAGCCTAAATATCAATACAATCAGTTTTTAAATAATATCTACCATTTCCATCCTTCGCAATGTGGACATCCATAAGTATAAATACCATGATTGCAAGGAGGAAGTACGTGCGAGGCTGGTGGTCCATGTTGATATCCATATTGCCCATCGCTGTAAGATGGTCTTGTATGGTACGGCTCGGAAGGTAGCGTTGGATACACAGAAGATGGTGGTGTATATGTTGATGGAGGTGTATATGTGGATGGTGGGGGTGCTGAATGGTGAAATTCTGGTGGCGGAGGTGGTGCTGGCGATGGTTGATAAGAAGGAGAAGGTGTCGAGTCATAATAGGGATTTATCACTCTGTTGCTGTTCTTTTTGCTCTGTTTGTAGGCTTTATGAACGATGGTTCCCACCAAACCACCAACGAGACTTCCAACCACAGCTCCAGTAGCTACTTTGTTCGCTGTAGATGGATGAGGTCCATATCCATGATGACCATGGGGACAGTGACAACCAGGAGGACAACAGTAACTCATTCTTTAACTTTGTTCCAGAATAACCTTTAAAAATTTAGATATATAACAACCGAATCAAATAAAATCTGGTGACAATGAATGTTGCTTTCTACATTATTATCACAACAGAAAAAAAGGAAAATTATAAATAGTCAAAAAACCAGGAACATTTTTCCCTGTGCTTGATAAAATACAAGTACAAGTTAAAATACAATACAAATACAAGTTAAAATACAAAATAATAAAAAAAGTTGTTCCAACAAAAAATATTTATGTAGGGTGAATATGTAGGGCATGTCGAAATATTCATACACTAGGTTCTAATAGAAATTTTATTGAACATACCTTGTATGTTATATCTTAAAAGTAATAGGAACCTAATTATAAGCCAAATACAAAATTAAAACCTCTTTTAGCGTGTATAATAAGCTTTAAAACAATAGATATGAAGTCCAACATTGCATTTGCTGCATATAAAAGTCACACACTTATGACATCTTGCACATCGTCGCTGAGTGGGATTTTTTATCGGCCAATAATCCAGGTGATCATACCTCACTTCTGCAGGAGCATTTGAGGTTCTCTGTGGCATAATTCCCGCAGACTCCCGCAGATTTGGAGTTGAAAGTATTGGCATAAAAAATCGATTTATTTTATACAAGGTTCTATATTTCAGAACAAAATCCACGAATTAACGATGGATGAGTCTAGGTAGAAGCAAACGGCTTCTTGTATTTATTCTATGGTGACCACGCCATTGATCGAATAAATCGACACCCCCCATGCTGTGGTTATATTCATGAACTAAGGGAGGTTGTAAAATTGTTTTTCTTTGTTTTCGCGTCTGGCCCGCATGTAGTTTTGTTGACAAGTTCATCGAATCTGCTGGTAGCTAGTGTAACTTGATTATTATCATGCCAGCGGATCAAAGTAACATTGGTGCCTCTGTCTAGAACGCTATATGTGGATCCTCGGGGCTCTTTTTTTAAATCCTTTAAAGGGGCATTTTCTATACAAGGGCAAATCCCAATGTCATTCTCTTTGTAACTGAATTTCCCAAAGTCATATTTGATTTTTTTTGGATGTTTCCTTCGTAAAGATCAAATTTCACACAGTAACCATTTGGATTAATCAAACACGAAAACTGAAATCCGAAACGTTTCGGTTTTCCTCTAATATGGTTCCATCCAAGGACCACATTTGAGGTAATGGATCAGCATATTGTTGAAATTTTGAGGATATGTGACATTATTAGTGGCCTTACGTTTTTACATTTATCCTCTAGATCAATGGTGTTGTTATCACTAAAATTAAGATATTTAAGAATTTGTAGGAATCTATCTCGAGACGTGGTATTAGAAACAGCATTATTGTAAGTGACCGATGATTTTTCCCAGTACATTCTTTTATTTGGAAGTTTTACATATCCAGACGAAAGCAAGATGGCCAAAACCGTATATAATTCATTTCCATCTTTATACTTCGAGAATTTTACTGACTAATGGCCTAAACAACTAGAAAACGTCAATAGGATGTGCTGCTAATTCCACCATTTCTTCTATAATGAGCGACCCGTCCCTAACTCTATTTTTACTTTTTAAATCAAAATGCTTTTCTTGCTCTATTTCAAACTGAATAGGTTCCCAAATACGTTTTTTCTCAATCCTTGGTTTTTTATGTTTTGATTCAAATTTTTCTTTTAAAAAAGATTAGATTTCGAAAACAAAACTTCTTTTCTTTCATTATTACGCAAAACTAGTTCAACTTGCGAACACACAGCTAAGTGGCCAGGACCCAACAAATTCACACTGTCAACATTTACTATATTTTCATCTTCGGCGACCTCGTCTTGTATCTTCACCCCCTTCAGGTGGAATTAAGGTGATAATTGAAGATTCTGTACCAGCGACTTCCTCTTCCATATCAGATTCTTCCAAACAAACTAACAGTTCCTCTATTGTAAGAGGTCTCCTAAAAATAATAAAAAATAACTTTTTCTAGCATTATTTTAGGCATCCACTACACTTATATTTTTGTTTTCATAGAAGCCTAACGTATTATTTTCATACGGTCGACTTTGCTACCCTATAAAACATAACTCTAAAATCATGTAAATATTTTTGCTTCTCAAATGGCATTGACCAATTTCATTACAATATATTTAAATATAAAACTAAATAAAATAATAATATTTAATATATCTGCTGGCATAAAAACTTACGTTATGTTCCATTGTGAAAGAGTTTTTTGCTTCACTTCACTTTCAGCTGACGTGGACGCCATGTTTGCAAATAAAACACGACCAGCTTTTGACAACATGAAGAAAATATCTTTGTTATCGATATTTTAACCGGAACAATATATACCAACGCCACCTTTTATTCGTACACCTAATTAAATTAACTTGAAAACGCGTATGAATATTTAGACGCTATGTTCTAGTGGGTTAAAATATGATTCTGCTGAGTTTCGTTAACGTTTTATAATACTAAATAAAACATGGATTCACCATTATATGCCAAAGCTGAAGCAGTAGCCCAAACATTGGGTGGGAGCAGGTAAAAGTGTTCCAAAGACAGCTAAAACCGTTTCATCTGCAGGAAAAATCTACGGTTTTCTGGGATTTTTACGGATTTACTGAGGCAAATTGCAGGACCCCTACTGCACTAATTGAAGGATGCTATTCAACCCAATAGTTAATTTCTAATTAAACACCCTTCACCATAATAATGCGGCTGCACATACGTCTCAGATTGTTGTTGCTAAAATTCATACCTATGCATCAAACTGCTCTCACATCCCCCAGATTCGTCAATTTTAACTTCCTGCGATTACTTCTTATCCCCAAACTTCGAAGGATGAAGTCAAACAAAGATAATCGTTTATTTTTCAGAGTAGACAAATCGCATTATATTGAAGGTATTAAAAAGTTGACAAAGGTGATAGAAAAAGAAACATCCAACAAGAGAATAGAACTGGGTAATCGGCGATGACTATATGGATGAGTAATGTCTGAATGATTGTGGCATGTTCATATATATTTTTTCCCTTTATTTTTCCCCGGTTTTTTCCGGTATTTTTCCCGGGTTTTTCGCCGCTATTTAAAACTCAAAAAATATCAAAAATACCAGTTCTTATGTAAAGAAAGAACCACTGGGTAAAACAAAAAACCAAACGGAGACAAATTTCTCAATGATTCTTTGATACAAATTTTACATTGTTGCCAATGTAAGTATCGTTGACATACACAAAAAAAAATATATTTACTTTCACTCGTTACTTTATATATTACAAATTAATATAATTTATTTTTTAGTTTAGTTTTGAAAACGGGGGGAGAGTACCCTCCGAAACGTTAACGTTAAAAAACATTTTTATATCTTTAAAATTTTGTTCGTTAGGCAAATTTATTACAAAAAAGAATCACTCAGAAATTTGTCTCCGTTTGGTTTTTTGTTTTTACCCAGTGATTCTTTCTTTACATGAGAACAGGTATTTTTAATATTTTTTGAGTTTTAGATAGCGGTGAAAAACCCCAAAAAAAATATATGGATCAGTGGTGACTCGTGAGGGAGGGAGGGATTTATCACAGTAAACATTTTTTCAGCACAAAACACCATATCTTATTTCCGTTCAGTATCTATCCTTTAACTCATTTTCCTGGTTCACCTCCTGTATAGGGTTTCAATAGCACGAAAAGTAAAAAAATCTTTAACAGCACTATTTTCTTCTACGCTCTCCCACTTTAAAAACCCACAAGCCGCCACTGATATGGATGCTATGAAGATATCAAAAATTATGAAGGGTAATAAAGTTACTTATTCCCCGCAATATGTCCTAAGATGTAAGCTTATTCAAAGGAACACGAAAGTTGGTATCTGTAAAACACTCATTCCCCAGGTAGCCACTTATGGCTGCGAGACTTGGACTCGCACAAAGAAAACAGAAAAAATGCTTGCAGTATTTGAAAGAAGAATAATCAGAGGAATTTTTGGTACTGTGAATGACAATGGAATTTGAAGAATCAGGTATAACTTCGAGCTCAAGCAATTGTACGAAGATCTAAATATTGTAGACTATGTAAGGGTTCAAACCGAGTACCAATCATGGAGGGGCAAATTTGGAGTAACAGAAAAAGAGGTAGACCAAAAACAGAATTGCAAGACAATGCAAGAAGAGATACCGAATAAATTACTGCCCAAAAATTGCCAAGGGACTGCTGGAGATTCGGTTGAAAATGAAGGTTGAAGGAGACCAAAGCTCACTGACGGGCTGTTGTACCACGAGACGAAGAAGAAGATTAAAAAGTTGGAACGTTGTAAAATTTATAAAATCACAAAAATCTAATTTTCTTTGTCAAGCTGATAAATATTTTAATAATGTATTGATGATGCAGGCAATATAACCTCACAAAACAGTAGTAAAGTTTTTTCAGTTCTGTTAAAGAAATGTGCTACTAAAGCTAGGAAAACGATTTATCATACTCTATCCAAAAATATACACATATAAAAATGTGTACAAGTGGTATAAGATGTTTCAAGTCAGATATTTTGATCTTTCGTATCAAGAAGTTATTCAAGCAACTTGCTTTAACAACTAGCAGAGGAAATAAGGGAAGTAATTTTCCAGCAGAACAACGATCAGTCAGATGCAAAAAAGATTAAAAACAACATCTGTCAATATTTTGAAATAGACGATAAATTTTGAAAAAGTATCGACGAATCGAATATGCCAAAAGGCCACATCAAGGTCGGTATTATATCATTATTTCTTTGTGAATAAATTCAGAATTTATGAAAAAGCTAGCAAGTTAATTTTGTAAGTGTTGTATTAATATCAAAGATTAATTATTATGTAATTTTAAAATTAATTAAATAAAATTTGTACGAAAAAAACACATTATTACTAGACGTATAAACTCTACTTACTTTGTATAAAAAATAGGTTTTTATCACAATTCATAAACAAATATAAGAACAAATTGTTTTTTATTATTTTATTAATATTAGGAAAGAAGTATCGTTGATAAAAAAGATTGTATCACACTTATTTTATCTTATCCTAATTGTTCTATTAATAGTCATGATTACAAAGTCTGAATAACAACAATAAAATATAGATAACAGAGATATTACATATTCATGAGGAATATTTAATTGAAATTAATTTAACTTTACATTACAATTTTACCAAGTCCATCCATTACAATGATGACAGTCATTAGTCCACGACAGATGATTACAAGGTGGATATCCATAAGGCGGCGGAGGTGGAGGGGGATGTGGATGCAAGACGTGTCCAAGGACACCGCCAACTAGTCCACCAACAATACTGCCAACAAAACCTCCAGGTGGTGGAGGACCTGGTGGAGGAGGACCAGGAGGCGGATAGTGATGATGATGATGAGGTGGTCCTGGAGGGGGTGGACCTGGAGGGGGTGGACCTGGAGGACCGTAATATCCTGGGGGACCTTCAAAACCAGGTGGACCAAAGTGACTCATTTTTCTTTAGTTTTTAACTGTAATTCAAGAAAGAAATAATAGAATCTTAACGGAAACAAATACTTAGTCAGTAACTTACCAAATAACTACACCAAAATATTATTGTTGAAATCTTTGTGTTGTTGAATCAGTACATCTGACAAATGAGCATAAACACCACGGAATTATTAATATTTTTAAACAATCTAACTTATCACATCACATACTTCCTATTCTTTTATCTGATACATTTGACAGAGAAAAAATACGTCGTAACTGAAGTGCTTGTTGTATTATCGGCATACTTCAGAAAATCAATACAGTCATGGTTCGATGAATTTTTTTAATAATTAATTTGGTGAAAAAACTTTCATAATGCACAGCTATCAAAAATGTATTTATTGAAATTGCTTTATTGCAATATTAGTTTAAAAAAATTTAAATTAAAGTTCGTAGGGATGTTCCATTAGTTGCTTGTAACAAAAATTATTTATCGGATTAGTAATGTTTATTTACATATAACTAATTCCTGTGGTATTTACGTTCAAATTCACTTTGATTTGCCTTTAGTTAGTCAAGTGATTGATGATTCAAGTTGTAAAATGATTCATTTACCCCACATTAAACTTTTATATTTCACACAGGCAAACACGCTGTCCAAAGAAAAAACACAATTTATGATGTTTACGGGGAGGGTTCTGTTAGGGAGACCTCGATGCAAAAATGGTTTATTCGGTTCAAGGGCGGATATTTTAACCTAGAAGACCGGCAGCGCTCGGGCCGACCGTCAAGCATTGATGTCGAGGAAATAAAGGCCATAACATCCGAAGACTCACACACCACGGTTCGTGAGCACATGCAGTGAGTCCCAAAAATATTCAGACACCCTATTTAAAAAATCATTCTAGCAGATCCAATTTACGCAAAAAAATAAAATATTTTTCTTTCAGTAGGGTAGAACGGGGCTAGTTGATCATAGGAGCAAGTAGGAGCAAAACTAAGCAACCTACAACAAAAATGTAAATAGCGAAAAGAAGGGGTTATGGGAGGGGAATACATAGCGCAACTGTCAATTGCTGTCCGGTGCTCCAATAAAATAAGAGAACGCTTTGTTTTTTTCGGCGTAAAAAAATATTACAGATCAACATAATTTTTCTACTATACTCGTATAAAAGCACTTAATGAGGACCACGTAAGTATTTAAAGATTACTTAATTATTGTTCTTTCGGTTATAGATAGTTAGTTATTTTTAACTCTTATGCTTTTTTTAAGACCCTAATTTTTTTTTTAAGACCCCTCAACAGGGGCTAGTTGAGCAACGCGCCTTCAATGCTTGCTCAACTAGCTCCACTAGATGTGCATTGTAAAAAATCCAATTTTTCTTTAATAAATTAATAACCATCCATTAATTTATGCATGTGATGATTCTTTGAACTTCTTATATAACAAAGTTCTGAAATAATCGGTTTAATTCAAAAACTTTAAGAAAATAAACAAATATTATTTTTTTACGCCTCAAAAATATTCGGTCGCACAAACAAACAACGTTTTTCGCTCTATCTAACTATGGTATTAGTTTTGTTCTAAAATAATGCAACATAGACAAAAAGCAAATTCGTACTATTTTCTTGTACCAGTTGAAAATACGCCGAAAAGCTGCCGAAACAGTTCGCGATATCAACGATACGTTTGTCCCAAAAACCACTAATGAATATATTGCGCAATGATGGTTTAAAAAATTTCGTACCCGTGATAAAAGCCTTGAAAATGATGAGCGTAGCGGTCGGCCATCAGATGTTGACAACGGCCCATTGAATTAGACGTAACGCATGTGATGATTTTTAACCATATGCAGGAGATTGGAAAGTCAAAACGGCTCGATAAATGGGAGTTGCACGAATTGAATAAAATTTGAACAAATTGTCTTTTTGAAGTATCGTTTCCCTTTCCCTTTCTCGGTGGTTGGATCTCGACAAAGCTCCATAATACTTCCCAAAGCCGAAAATGCACCAAAATAAGGTCATGGTGTTTGGTGGTCGGCAGCCAGTCTGAATCACCACAGCTTCTTGAACGATTATAGTGGAGAAGTACTGTCAGCAAATCGATGAAATGGTCAACAGGAAGGGACCAATTCTCTTCTATAACAATACTCGGTCACATGTTTTAATGATCACGCGACAAAAGCTGTATCCTCTACCATCAGCCAAACTGGCCTGATCTCTCGCCTGCCAACTACCGCTTGAGCTGAGATATGTACATTTCAATTTAATGATTAAAAACCGCAATAACTTTCTTAACAACCTAATACAAATAGTAATTGGCAAACTGGTGCCGAAGGAACATCTTAAAATGGATGGTATAAAAAAACATTACTTCTGCAAATTGCAATTAGTGCAATTTCATTATGAAAGGGAAAATTTCTACAGCAACATTAGACAAATGAATATTGATGGAAAACCATTCTCAAAAAGTAAATCAGAAACAATACGTCATTATATAAGAATAAATGGATATGATAAGTCAAAATTCAACATTTTTGGCTCATCACACAAAATAACGCCGTTCCAATAATTTTCAGGCTTCAAAACGTACACCTTAGAGTGAGAAGAGGTGAAAAACAACGTGTTCATATTTTTTTCCAATGAAAATGTTATTATTAATAATACTAGTAATTTCATAACAGACTAAATAAATATTTATATAAACTATTTATATTTTTCCCTCTCTTAAAAAAATTCCGACAACATTTGCAGACAACCCGAAATATATTCGAATATCCGAAAATTATATTTAAATGATCTGAGTGAGAGTAAAAGTATAAGAGAAATATTAACGAATGCTAAAAACTTCCATTTAAAGCTCGATGGTATTATCGCCAATAAACAAATGTGAAATAATAGAAATAAGAAAGTTAAATATTACAAATTCTGAATAACTAAATAATATTCCACCGATTTATTAAATTATTTATTAAATAAATCTGTCGCATCGTTAATAAATCAGTTAACATATTTGATGAATTAGTCCCTGGGAACCCGTGTTTTCCGAACTTAAAGAGTTAAGTTCGTTAAGAACATCGAAAATAGTTTCTGTTTTTAAGAGCAGCAACATTCTCTCTCACTAGCTATCATCAATCATTATCACAACTATTGAAGTGTGCACTACCATATACCATCTTTTCTCAACCTTTAGTGTCGCGATCCACTAAGTAGCCAAAAAGTTAAATAAAAAACGTTGCGACCCCCGCACTTACAATATGTTGATTTAACGTTTATTAAAGTTTTACATCGATCGTGTATCGTGATTTATGAAGAATCGTTTTTATTTTTGAGTGGCTTATAAACTCTGACGGGCGAATTCGCACGCTTACGAATCGTGAAAAAAAACGAATCATCTATTTGTCTTTGTATTAAATAACGAATCGTCAATGACAGATGTATGTATAAATGTGCCGTTAAACTTATACCGAAATAGCGCACACAGCCACAAATACCGAACTACAAGAGTTGTGTAATAAAAACTTGTTTTGTGCTTGTGCTTTGGTAATAAAAACAGAGAAACGAGACAGAACAGTTTCATTGTTAATAACGTTTTTATGAAAACAAGTAATACGATTTGATCTCTCTCCGGAAGAAGCACAAAAGTTGAAAATTATACCGCTTTCAAATGACACAATATCGAGACGTATTGATGAAATGGCCAATGATGTTCACGATCAAATAATTGAAAATGTTAAATCAAGTGAATCTTTTTCTATTCAGTTCGAAGAGTTAACGTGTCGAACTTCGTCGACGCGCAATTTTTGTGCTTTGTCCGATACGAATGCGATAGATCAATTAAAGAAAATATGCTATTTTGCAAATCAATCCCTGATCATACAACTTGCGAAGGACCCTTTAAAGTTTTTAATGATGTAACTCAAAACGAAAACTTGAACTTCAATAAATGCATTGCAGTATATTCTGATGGTACGAAAGCGATAACGGAAACAAACAGTGGATATGGCGCTTTCTTCATAAAAATGCGCTTGCTACAAAAAAAGATGCCAGATAATTTCCAAATGTTCTGTTAGAAGCGGTAAAAATTGTTAATTAAAAGCCGACCATTGCAGACACGGGCGTAGCCAGGATTGAGTTTGGGGGGGGGGGGGGATGTTAGTTTGAAGTACGTTTCCATACGATACAAAATAGTTCGATTACTCGACAAGAGATGGCGTTACTGTGCGCAATGTCCCCACTAGTTCGGATATATATTCAATTCAAATGTAATAATTTAACTCTCTTCACTCCTCGTATTTTTTCGGTATAATATTAGGTAATATTTGGCATATTTCGGGGGGGGGCCCCATTCCCCCCCCTTGGCTACGCCCGTGATTGCAGACAAGATTGTTTTCCACATTGTGCGAAGAAATGGGTGCCAATTACGACTCACTGCTTTTCCATACTGAAGGCTGTCGTGAGGAAAAGTTCCAACGAGGTTTTTTGAATTGCCAGATGAATTGAAAATTGTTTTTACAGACAAAAATAGCTCATTTTTAGGGTTTTTACAAGATGGAGAAACTTTATAACTGTTGGCTTACTTGAGTAATATATTTTCACATTTGAATGACTGGAAAACGAATTTACAAGGCCGTAACAAAAACATTTTACTAATTACAGACAAAGTCAATACCTTTATCAAGAAGCTTGGTATTTGGAGTTTTTACTTGCACGACGATGTGAATGTGGAATGAAGAAAGGAAAACCTGCAGTGGCGGTTGGTCCATAAGGGCACGTGGGTACGTGCCCTACCTAAAAAATTAAAAAATGAAGTGAAAAAAATAATTTCAGATTTTATATTAATTTATTTTCTGTTCTGTCTATGATCACGCTTATCGACTTTTCGAGTGGTTACAAAGTGAATGTTTTGAACGATTACAATAGTGAATATGAATTCAGTGCAATATACGAATAGAAATAATGTCACATTAACATTTCAGGACCTAACTATTATCAAAAATCACCAATTAAATCTAATAACTGAAAGGTGTTGTACAATAGAAAAAGGTGTAAAGGTGTTTTTTGCAAATCTGTCTGTATTTCCCGCTTTCTTTTCTCGATTATCCAAAAGGACAACTGTTTTAGATAGAGTCGTGAAAAAAGGTCTACTCCGTGCGGCCACTACCAGATGGAACTTTACGTCTAAATGTCTGAATACTGTTTACATTTACAAAGAAAAATTGCAAACATGCCTTGAAGACATTATGGACGCCGAGTCGGATAAAAATTCTATTAATCAAGCTCAGGGGTTAATAAATTATTTGGTGGATGATAATTTTAAATTTTAGTTGTTTTTCTTCAATAAAATAATGCCTCACTGCGACATTCTCTTTGATCAACTGCAAAGCAGGCAACTAGATGCACTTAAAGTTAAAAAGAATTTGGTAACTTTCTCAACAGCCATTCAAAATATTAGAGACAATATAGAAATACAAACGAATCAAGAATTTGGTAACTTAACTGGAGAAGAATCTACAACGATCATAGAGAATCGCAGAAAGAAACGGAAATTTACTGACAAGCAGGACCCCAATTCGAATGTCAAGTCAGGATATGCAAGGAAATCTGTGATACCTTAACCATATAGGTTCATGAACGTTTTAGTATCAACGTAAATGTAATAACGTATATGTATACCTAACTGTTGCAAATTTATTTGAAACTGAAAAATTTGGTGAATATCGAGCCGTCTTTCCAAATAAAGACATTAAAATTGTGTGTAACCTATTTGCAAACGTAAATTACTTAAAATTAAAAAAATAACTCTCGGTAATGTACGCATTAAGGGGATGATTATATGAAACACAATGGGACTGTGCCGCTGTTTGTTGTTGATGTGTTGTTTATTTTTATAATGTTTATCCAAAACAATTTAACATCAACATTTACTGAATCTGTGGAATTGCCGACTCTTTTGTGTGCCGTCCCTATGACGACTGTTGAAAATTATGAGCCAGCCAAGAAACACTGTGGGCCAGGAACGGCTGTGCGCGTTAGCAATGCTATCTATTGAAAAAAACTTGTGAAGTCAATTTCAAATTTTAATGATCAAGTCATCGACCACTTTATTGCTCAGAAATTTAGGTGGATCGACTTAACTACAAACAGATTTAATGGTCATGATCCTATGGTGAGTTTAGCAAAATGTATTATCTATTACCTATTACCTGGTAATATTTAATTTTCTAACACTTTCCTAAAAATAGTTTAATAAAAGGATGTTTCGTATACGGGTCTTATTTTTTGAACACCTTGCAACCCTCCAGATTCCTGAACGCGACCCCTAGGTTGAGAACCGATACCTTTTATTATATAATCAGATCATGACCTTTTTTAAACATTTTAATGCAGGGTTAGAGTGAAAACTCAGATATTTTTCCGATAGATGGCAGGGCAATCCCAAAAATGATTGTATCATGCAATTTCAAAGTGATACGACATTTAATTTCGTTTTAACAATCTCCGAAAACCGAAAACTAACTACACTACCCAAAAAAACTAAACACTTGCGGGAAAAAAACCAGCGAACAAATCGAAGAAAACTTGAAAAAGTATTATGGGAACTGACATTTCATGGTTCATAAGTGTTTTAATGAGTTTCGATGTTGTCGAACCAGTACGATTGACGCTCTGGACTCGGGATGCCATATTGAGGTTACTATTGAAGAAATGGTCAACAAAATACACTTAACCCTTTGGCCGATGGCAGAGTGAAGGTTAGAGAGGTTGTTGGAATGATCTCGGACGAACGCGTATGGAACACTCTACATCAGGGGTCTCCAAACTTTCCAGCCTTACGGCCATAGTGATTACTCCAGTAAGTTCTAAGGGCCAAAACCGTTTTAATTTTCCTGTCATTATCTATATAATTTCTAAACTAGTCGCCGAGTACGCGCCCTAAACGAGCATACGTTTGCTATATTCGCATGTCGCGAGCCAGATTGATGACACTGGCGGGCTATAGTTTGGAGACCCCTGCTCTACATGAACATTTGTGCATCAGAAAGATAGCAGCGTGATGGGTGTCGCATTTGCCCACAGCGGATAAATATGGAATCCAGTTACCACTTCACAGCGGTGTTTCAGCGCAATCCAAAGTAGTTTCTGAGCCGAGTGTAAACTGTTAATGAAAATTGAGAATATTATACTGCATTGCACGGGTCTATAAAATAAAAAAAAAATTGGTGCCGCCGATACTTAAACGCACGTTCAAATTATAGTATCTAACAACACTCAGAAACATTAAATTATCAAAACTACGTATAGTTTTTAATCTACTCACGTTGATAATCTTTTCTTCTCAGTAGCCATTTAACTTGTTTATTTTTGTTGTTTGTTCAATTAAAAGTTAGTAAACAAAATCTAGAAGATGTCATCATCAAAACGATCGTGTTTAAGTAATCCGAACACTTTTTGATACGTTTGTTGCGAGTATATGGCGAAAAAGCTTCAAATATCTGAATTTGTGCAAAATCTCGTATTCCGGTTACTTTAACTTGAAAATCAAAGACGATGATAAACCATGGATTCCAAACAATGTTTGTAGAATGTGTAGTGAACATTTAAGGCAATAGATGAATGGTAAAAGAAATCAATTAAAATTTGGTGTGCCTATGATTTGGAGAGCACCAACAAATCATTACGATGATTGTTATTTTTGTTTAGCCTAGATACATAGTATTAACCAAAAAAAAATGACCTATCCCGACCTGGTATCTGCTAAAAGATCTGTTTCTCATTCAGGAGACCTCCTTGTTCCAACTTTTTGTGGCCTGTCTCATCTTCCAGATACAGAATGTAGTACATCCGAAAATAAGCAAGCTTGTACTAGCGGAGAAAGTGATAAGACTTGAGTCTTTTTACTCAAGACGCTTTAATTGACCTTATCAGAGACCTCGGCTTTTCAAAAGAAAGATCAGAACTTTTGGCATCCAGACTTAAAAAGAGGAATTTACTTGCCCAGGTACTAAAATTACATATTATGTACTCGAGAAAAAGAACTGCTTCCGTTTTTTTTGATCAGAAAATGATTGAATCAGAATGATTTTTTTGCTCATTTTTTCTTACGATGTCGGCGGCCTTTTATCAAAAATGGGCTTCTTGAACTACCAGCCCCAAATGAATGGAGACTTTCTATAGGCAATTCCAAGCGGAGGTTGAAATGTGTTTTGCTACATAATGGCAAACTCATTGCTCATTCCACTAAATTAAAGGAGGAGTATGAAACCATATATTTTGTATTGGCAAAATTCAAGTACCATTATCATAAGTGGGTTATATAGGTTGATATAAAATTGGTAAACTTTTTATTGGATCAATCAAGGGATACACAAAATTTCCATGTTTTCCCTGTTTGTTGGATAGCAGAGTTAAAAACGAACATTGGATTAAAACAAACTGGCCTGAAAGAAAAGACTTGACAGTTGGGAAACAAAATATCGTAAATACAGCGTTAATTACTAGAGAGAAAATAATTTTACTTCCATTGCACATAAAATTGGGACTAATGAAACAGTATATCAAAGCAGTGGATAAAAATGGTTTCTGTTTTAATTATATATTAAAAAAAAATCTGATTTGAGCAAAAAGGAACTTAAGCATTTTCGATGGAATCACTAATTAGGCTTTTGATTTTGCTTTTGAACCTAACAATTTTGTGCATTCAATGAATGATATAAAATCATTAGCCTTGTTTCCTTTCGTCAAATGTTGCAAAAAATTTCCTAGGGAATTATCATATAAGCCCGAAAATGATCGCAAATTGGTGTAAAACACGTTGGAAATTTTTAGAAAGTTTGGATGTAACGTGGGCATCAAAGTTCACTCCTTCCCTAATCATTCGGACAAATTTCCGGACAACGTTGGCTCTTACAGTGAGGAACAAAAGCGATTTCCTCAGGACTTAAAAAATATGCACGAAAGATACCAAGGTCGATGGGATGAACACATGATGGCTGATTACTACTGGAGAATCATGCATGAATGCCTGGAAGGAACTCACTTGAAGAAATCGCGAAAACATTCATGATACATTTCAAAAAATATATGTACCGTTAGAATCAGCATAACGAGCATATTCAAAAACAGTTTTAGTCTTTCCGACACCAAATCCACTGTCAACATACGTCATTGATCAAATTTCACGAAGAGGAAAACGTACTGTAACTGGCAAGGGAAAAAGAGAAGTCACTTTTCTTCAGGACAACGAACGGGCACATGCGCCAAAAAGACTCTGAAAATGACCACAGAGTTGGACTAGGAGATTTTATCGCCCCAGGCGTATTTTTCAGGCTTGATCCCTTCGGATTCTCATCTCTCCGATCCCTACAACATCGCCCGGTTGATAGCCGCTACACTTCTCTTGCGAAAAAAACCTCAATGGCGTTATTACATCTAAATCATGAAGTTTATTTTCTGGGGTTCACAGTTGCCTGAAAGCTTGCCTGAAAGTTGCCTGAAGACAAATTAAATTTTTATTTTATAAAAGGAACAAGTTTACAATTTTTTTTTACTAAATTGTTTGTAAGGTCATAAAGAACACATTTACTCAATATATCCTCTCTCTGCTTGAATGACCGCCCCCATTCTCTGAATCTCTGATGTTCTCTGAAGTCTGAAGCGCTCGCAGGCTTGGTTTTAATACGTCACGATCCATATCGGCGAATGTCGCTTCAATAGCGGCTCTCAATGATGCGACGTTTAGAGGTCTGGGCTTGTTGGTAACCCTTTTAACCACGCTCCATACATAAAAGTCCAAACGATATAAATATAATATAAATGTGAGTTGTTGGAAGGCCAGAATTCTTTGGACCAAAACAAGTCGACGTTGTTCGACAACCAATTTTGAACCAAATGACTTGTGTAGGCGGGCGCACCGTCCTGCTAGAAAACATACGGCTTTTCAGATGATACAGTTTCCATCCACGGCTTTACTACATTTGCCAGAACACGCAAATAAACTTCTTTTGTGAAATGTTCCCCTTTGTTAAAGAAATGCGGTGGCATCACAACACCCTCACTGGACACAACACTCTGAACATTCGCCGGAAATTTTGTCCTGGAAACAATGCGAACATCTTTAGGGCCATGTGCGAGACAACGATTATTCTTTCGACTGAATTTCGCATCGACAATAAACATATTTCCGTCAGGCAAAAACCTTACGTGTCGGGAAGCATTGTTCTTAAGGAACACAAAAGCAGGTTGCAGCGTTCAGCTCGCTTTGTCCTGGCAACTTCGGAAAGCATCTGTCTCATTTTAATTGTATAAGACTTGTGGCGGAGGTTCTTCTCGACGATTCGAAGCATAGTTTTTTCACTTACACCGACCACCGATCACAATTGTCGGAACGACTATCCTGGATCCTCAAAAATCAACTCCTGAGTTCGTTGAATGAGGTCGGGCGTCCTGACAATGCGCCCTTTCGAGTGAGTTTTTCTTGTCGGTGTTGAAAAACCTCCTTTTCCTTGCCTTCTTTGGACTTCTTCGACTCATTATACTTCGATTACATTATACGTCCGAGATACAGTGGATCTCGGACACCCGAAGAACCCAATGATTTCTGTCGTAGAGTGCCCAGCGTGAACACTTTCGATAATCGCGACTCTTCGGTTATACTGTTTAGTACATGCGTCAAGCTGTTTGGACTCCAATCGCGACCTTTACAAGTGGTATAGAACCGCGACCTTTACAAGTGGTATAGAAGATTAAGATGGTAGTATTTTTTTTTATAAATTAATATTAAAGATAGTCAAAAA
This sequence comes from Cosmopolites sordidus, assembly GCA_031761425.1. Lineage (NCBI taxonomy): Eukaryota > Metazoa > Arthropoda > Insecta > Coleoptera > Curculionidae > Cosmopolites > Cosmopolites sordidus. The sequence continues at coordinate 88,914 of JARFXV010000533.1, forward strand.
TGGGGGACCTACTAATTTTGAGGACCTACTAAATAATAATAAAAAATAAAATAAATGTGTTAATAAAATTTAAGTCAATTATATTTCATTTAATTGCTGTTATTTAACATTACGATATAATTTAATGGTTACGTACATTTTATTTTTATTTATATTTTTATTAATTTTGGTTTGATATAATAAAAAGGCTCTCGATAGGATCTAGTTAGGAGTATTGTCCATTATCCGCCAATTTGTATTAAAACATTTCTGATAATTATACATTCGAGTGTTTGTTAGAAAACTAAATACAGCGATAAAGTACGACGCATAAAAAACAATGATAACTGATTCTAAGAACCGAAAACGTTTCACTGTTGATTTATTAAGTTGTTAATCTCAGGTATTATTGGCAAATTTTGATCAAGGTTCGTTTAAAGCATAAGCAAACAGAAATAGATATTATTGTTTCAAAATTCGGAAAAAAACTTGTTAAATATATATGTGGAAAATACAAAAAGTAATAACATTGCCAGTTCATGTTTATCGATAATTGTTAAGAATATTTTCTCCAAAGTTCTGAATCACTTAAATTGAAGACGATTAAAAGTGAATCTGTAAATATCTCATATTATATTCAGTTGTCCTATTGGAACCTTCGATGTGGTACACTAAACTCGAAAAGATTTACCACTAAACTCCAAATCAGTTTTAAACTTCTCGATGCGCGTATCACTAACCATGTTACCATCATCAGGAGATGATTCAATCTATTGATATGATATGCTATAATCTAAGATTGAATTATCTTCTGATAATGCTGACATAACGCGCTTCGAGAAGTTTAAAAAATGATTTGACGTCAAATCTCTTCGAGTTTACGTATTATGTGTTATTTAATAACTATTGACAGCACATGAATACACACTGTACACCAGAATCAAAAAATTAGTCAAAACAATGGTAATAATCTAGAGAACGGACACCACAGAAGACAAAAAGATTTCATCGACGGACAATGGCATCAGTTTATTAAGATGCAAAAAAAAAATTGGAAACTTGATTTACTTAGCTTTTATCATCCACCACGCTGATTTTTCATTGGGTTGTTCCATAAGTTCGCATCGTTTTATTGAGAAAAAGTAACAATTATAACAACAAATTAATCAGTGATTTAGTCTCCGTCATTGTTCATGACCTGCTTCCACCTCTCGATCAATTTATTGATGCCGTTTCGCTAAAAATCACCGGGCCTGGACTCAAAGAAAGTGTTAAGCCCGTTTTTGAAGTCCTCGTTGTTGGCGAAGGTTAGGCCCCTCATTTGGATGAACAACGAATGGACAAGGTGGTAATCAATTTGTCGGCCATCTTGTTCTTCTCCAGCATTTCCCAGTACACAAGACCCTTTCAGTCTCACCAAACACAGATCATGGTCTTCTTTGGATGGAGATATTGCTTAACTCTCGACTTTGGCGTGTCTTCTGCGGTCATCCAGTCCTTCCTTTACTTCACATTGACATAGAAACACCATTCTCATCTCACCACTTTCATTCTCATCTCACGTGACATTCATCATCATTGCGTGTTGTCCGCTCCCGTGTCAGCTGCGTGTTTTTCGCTGTTGGGCGAGATTTTGAGCAGCTTGGTTACGCCCATTTCCCTTGTTGTCGTCAGTTAGTTTATGTGGCACCTAAGCTCCGAAACAATCCATGACATCCACTTAAATTAAATAATTCTAAACTCTATTTGTTCTTAAATGTCAACGAGAAAAACATTCCGACTATCTCTGGAGACTTTTTAAAAATCCATTAGTAGCATTAGTCACGAAATACTGGAAAAACTGGATTAACTGGAATAGGATACTGGAAAATATTAACAAAAGAGATTAAGAAAGATATATATGGAATCCAGAAAAAGGAATAAATTAGAAATCAAGGATACTACCCAAACCAATATAATTAATGCAGAAGTGTGGAAAACATATTTGGGTTTCCGAAATATAAAGAAAACGGGGAAAGTGAACAGCTGCTGATGGAGGAAGATGAAGAAGTAGACATCGATATAGAATACATGAGACGATTGAAAATACTTTCAAAAATCTAAAAAATCGAAAAGGTCCAGGGCCAGACAAGATAACGAATGAAATGCTGAAATGCGGAGGAGCTAACTTACAAAAAACAATGTTAACTCATTTTAGAAACATCATAAATGAACGGAAAAAAACCAAATGAATAAAAAAGCAGCATAATGATCTCAATGTTCAAAAATGGCCAAAAAAACATTCCCAGGCCATTATCGCGAAATATCGCTTCACCACGATCAAAGTATTTGAACAAAATCATTTAAAGAAAATCTGTAAAACTATAGACATCAACGAAAATCAACAAAGTTTTCGGGAAAACAGATTAACCATCGACGCAATAAACTTGAAGAGATTTACCACTAAACACCAAAACAGTTTTTTGAACTGCTTGACGCACGTTTCGCTAACCATGTTTATGGTTAGGAGATTAAATCATCTCCTGATGATGCTAACATGGTTAGCGAAACGTGCGTCGAGCAGTTCAAAAAAAGTGTTTTGGTGTTTAGTGGTAAATCTCTTCAAGTTTAGTGTTTTACACCAAAGGTTCCAATAGAAGAATTGATCGACGCAATCTTCATTGTCCAACAAATAGTAGAAAAATGTTTAGAATTTATCAAACCTGCTTTAATATGTTTTGTCGCCGTGACCAAGACCTTCGAGCGAGTCCGCTTAGCGGATATCACCAAAGTAATGCGAGAAAAGGATGTAAACCAGAAATTACTAAAGCTAATATAGGAGATCAACTAACATCACGCCATTCAAATATGAAAATACATCATTCAAGTAATCCAACATTAATAAAGTTTCTCCATTTTGTAAAAACTCTGAAAATTAACTACATATTTTTTAAAGTATTAATTAATTTGACCGTTACTTTGTGATAGTTCATTTTTAATCCGAATATTTTTTTTTTACTTTATTATCACTGTTATTTTTTAACTTTGTGTGGCTATAGTTTTGTAAAACAATGTTGCATTATCAAAAACTACTTTAAAACCAATACATATTTTTATCTGAAAAAAAAGACTGACTTCAGTATGGAAAAGTAGTGAGTTGTATTTGGCATCCATTTCTTCGCACAATGTGGAAAGCAACCTAGTCTACAATGATCAGCTTTTAATAAAATTAACAATTTTTACGGCGGATTACGGCGGACAGAATATTTTGTAAATTTTCTGCCATATTTTTTGTAGCAAGCGCATTTCTGTGAAGAAAGCAGTGCGTCCATTCCACATGTGGCATAATGTCTTTTAATTTTACTATCACAACACTGTTCTTCCCCGTTATAGCTTTCGCATCATCAGTACATACGCAATGTATTTATTAAAGGCAACGTTTTTATTTTGGGTTGCATCAATAAAAACTTTAAAGTCCTTCGCCAGTTGAACGACCATTGATTTGCAAAATAGCATATTTTCTTTGATTGACCCCTCGCATTCGTACCGGACAAAATACAAAAATTGTGCCAAGTTCGACACGTCTGTTGACTCATCGAACTGAATAGCAAAAAATTCACTTAATTTAACCTTTTCAAGTATTTGATCGTGAATATCATTGGCCATTTCATTAATCATTTGAAAGTGGTATTGTTTTCAACTTTTTTGCTTTTTCCGGACTTATCATCACATTGACCATATCAATGGCAGCGGGTAAAATCAACTTTTCCGCAATCGTGTGAGACTTAGACTCCCTGATCACTCTTAATGCTACTAAATAGGCGGCTTGAAATGCTGAGATCTCATTACGGCTTGATTTGTTAACAACAATTTGGTGATTTTTCAAGATGAGTGATTTACGCTTGAAAAATTATAATAGTTTATTTTGTAAAGACGGTTATTTGGTTCCCAATGACGCATTCATTTTGAAGGTGAACTTGATAACAAACAACACATTGCGGCTTGCCATCCACGGCAATGAAGCCATATTTTATATATGTTTCATTGTACAATCTGGTCTTTTTCTTTACAGTTTTACGAGATCTAACCGGTGTATTTCGTTTTTACCACAAATTTACCAATTTTTTTTAATATCATTAATTTATTTTATTAGTACACTGATATTAATTTATTTAACACTGAGTGAGAGAAGAAATCGTAGTACTTGTTTGTCGTAGAGCTCATAGTTTGTCCGAACCTGCCTAAGGTGGGCGAGTGGAACGAGATGCGCGGGTTGGTCATTTTACAAGTGCGTGCAAGTGCAGGGCACAGGTTCGAACTGGTAAAAGTAATATGGGTTATATCAGTTTAATAAAAATAATTCTTCATAAATCACGATACTGAAAAAAGGACAAATCGTCGCCGTGTTAACGTAAGCTAACATATTGTAGTGGACCCCCTCACAACGTTTTTTCTTAACTTTTTGGCTATTTAGTGGATCGCAAACTAAGAAGAAACGATGGTATAGAGGAACAAACAATCTCAACAGAAACAGTAAAATAAGAATATATCAATCACATCCATCATATCATACGCAGCTGAAACAAGACTAGACACTTCCAAGACACACTTAGGGATGTGACTAGTTGAAATGAAAATAATTTTTCGGGATAACATTAAACGGCAAAATTAGAAACGAGTACCTTCGATAAATAAACAGCGAAGGGTGAGCCGGCGAGGAAAATACTGGAATAAAAACAGAAGCAAAATAGACGACAATAGACTTGCAAGGAAAGAGAAGTTCAATTTCCTTTTCTTTCCCGAGGGAAAAAGAACTCAGAGTAGACCACCGAAACGCTGGAGAGAATAGAATCTTCGTTCGAAGAGATATAAGAAGGGTTAAGCAGACAGAGGCCTGAACATCCATATTAGAAAGAAGAATAAAGTAATTTTTGGATTAGAGGCGCGTCAGCTGGCTCGAGGCTGTTAGCGACTGGGCCTACAGCTTAACGTGGACCCCAAACCCCTCAGGCTATCAACCCTTAGATGTGTGCTTAATCTTAAGTCTCTTGAGTAGTCTACGGACTAGCGAATGCCCAACGTAGAACACCTCTCAGAAGGCATCCGTTCTTACCTAGCTTCGAACTGGCGTGACCAACAGACATTTTCTTCCTACCCCTGGTGCTAGCCACTACCAGCGGCGAATCATTTCGTCCTTCAAGTCACCAGGTTACAGGAGATGCCAACTTTCGAGTATAAGTAATTGTTATTAATTAATATTAATAGACTTACTGAGTCCTGCGAGCTGTTCAGAAATAACCAGCTTAAAGCCACGAAACAGGCTGTATATCGACAGACGTTGGCAAATGGCATATTAATTAGGTCCTTAACTTAATTCTCGGGACCTAAATTTCATCAACTACAGAATATATTCGAATCAGCTTCAGAACGAGCCTAATGTGAATATAATTAAAAAAAAATATCAGATGTAAACGCGATATCGATCAAAAAGATGTAAAAAGAATGCTGCAGAATCTCAGGACTTAATTTGTGCATATTTATATTTTGTGTATAACAGATAGGAAAATGGCATCCCATGTCTGTCCGTTGTTGGAGCACAGTGAGTTAAAGCTGGAAAGTGTAGAACCCGAAGATTGTTGGTTTAATATTCACTGACAAACAAAAAAACTACAGAATAAACGCAATTGAATTAATTCCATACCCGGCATAAAATCCAGATCTTGCACCATGTGACTTTTTAGCGTTTATTTTTTTTCACCTAATTCTTGCTTTATTTTAATATTCAAAGTTTCTTTGTTTTTTTGTGTGTTAACCAATGTTCGTACCAATAATAAATGTTTACATTTTGATAGAGACCGTAAACTTTTTAAATTTCCCTCGTGAGGGTATTTATAGTTGAAAATTATTATTTACTTTTGATTTATTGTTATATAGTATTCGTGATAAAATATAACTTACGTTTTATGGAGATCCTACATATGACTATAATCCCATATTATAGAAATGACAACAAAAAGAATCGATTAGATAACCGATTCTATAAAGTATTTTATTTTCAACTTTAACAATATTATTCCAGGCTCAGTAAGGAAGTTTTAATCGTAATCAACATGTTTCCTCCACCAGGTAAATATTGATGGACTATTTTGTAGTTGTTCCTTCCAAATAATAAAAATATTCTGTTTGAAAGGCCCACCAGGTAGACCTCCTTGGGGGCCTCCTTTTCATCATGGTCCTCCACGCCCACCAGGACCACCACCTCCACATTTCGGGCCACCATCTCATCATAGACCACCTCATCATGGACCACCCCATCACTATCCACCACCACCACCACCTCGTGGTTTTCCACCTTGTTCACATAGATGCCTCACTGCTGGATGTATGCATTGCAGAGGATGGAGATGGTAAACATAAAGAAGAATTGCTTCGTCAATAAATTTCATTGATTGTTCCATATAAATATATCTATTTCCCTATTTATTTAAGCATATTTTTAAATATTATTAAGAGAATACAATATTTCGTTACAAAGAGTTTGTCTTTATTATAATTGATATGATTTGATATGTTTCCTCCTTCAGTTAAATATTGATAGATTTTATAATTGGGCATTTGAAATAAAAAATTGTCATAAATGGAAAGATCATTTTTTATAACAAAACTATTTTTTTAAACTAGTTTTATAACAAAACTAATTTTAATTGTTTTTATTATAAATAAAAAGTTATATCAAATTGAAAATAAATTTTTAAACCTAGAAAGGAAATTGTCTGCGCGTCATGGGTACATGACGCGCCTGCAGTTCCCGAAAGAACTCAAGTGCGTGTGAGATTACAGTGTTTATATCCCCTCAACATTAGAGACAGCTGATACGAGTGTACAACAAACAAAAGATTAATATTTATAACATTATATCAATTTTTTTATGTTTGAGCATTTATTACCTGCTAAAGCCACATGATAGTAACATTGAATGTCTTAAACTTTTTTTAGTTTTTCAATAATAATTAAGGTAACTGTATAACCTTTACTTTATGTTCTGTTTGACTTGTAAGTGCAACTTTCGCATGACACCCTACAAATAATTTAATTATATTTAATAGAAATATTTTGTTTCTTATTTACATTTATATTATTTCTTTTTTAACTCAAATTGATGCTTTAGCACCTCGAACTTCAGCTGAATTAAACCGAATGTCATTTTCGAAAAAATCTGTGACCATAAAAATATCCACACAGGGATATTATCAGATTGGGCTTTATGAACTCTTTGCCACACATTACTGAATTAAATTAATAACCAACAATATTTTTTTGTAGTTAACTTCAACAATTTTGACTGTATAAACACAAGTAAAAGCCGTTGACAGGACTTACGTGAAAACACTTTAGCATAATGACGGCACAAACATGGCAGCCAATCGTGGCGCTTTCGTATTCACGTTATTTAATTTTAAATTTTATAAATTCTAATTAATTTATAATTAATTTCAAACAATTTTTTAAAAGTATTTCGTAACTTTCAATATTATTTATAATTTAAAAAATCAATAATGATTTTTTATTCAAAAACCCAATTGTTTATCAGTATGTATATCATGTTTACTATCATGACCCTACTATTAAAACCTTCAGCAGGAATACTATATTACACCACCCATCAAACATCATCTTATTATGTGTCATCTCAACACTATCCCAACATCCCCTGCGTGCCAAAATCGGCCTGCCAGTACCATGAATCCGATAAAGATTTAACATAACACCAAAGAAAATAATCTAATGACCTTGGCAGTCAATTAACATAATAATTTTCTCACCGAATTGTTTCGTCAATAAATCGATTGTTGTATGACATGTGGTCCTGTTGGAACCACATCTCCTCCAAATCAAATTTTCCACATAATATAACAAAGTAAAATACATAACATAAAATAATATATTTCCACATAATATAACAATTTCCACATAATATAACAAAGCCCAACTTCCTGCGAACGGTGAACAATTGATAAATTTGGATCTTCATCAACACTGTAACTGTAGAGATATTTTCTTCGGTACACACAGTTTTTTGTCTTGTTTTTGGTTTAATATCGAGCAGCGTGAAATGCGTTCGAAATTTGTCAATAATTCTGCGAATATATAGCACGGTCTGGCGATTATGTGCATCATAAAATTCACCTCTATAGTGCTCTATAAGTTTCGTACACAGAATACTGATTTTAATAAAAAAATGTTGACAACTTGCAAGCATTGCTCTGATGTTGTTTCCAGACACACTAAAAAAATCACTCATTATAATTATTTATTATGTTTCCTTCATTTTTCATTTTATCTTGTTTTGATGTATTAGCCCGACCCATACGTAATGATATTTTTGATACTATACAACATTTTGTTTCAATTAAGATTTAATACTGTTTTAATCTACAATATAATCTCCATTGTCATTCTCAATCTTCGTCCATCTCTCTGACAAACTTTGTATTATATTTTTGTAAAATGAAGTTGATTTTGTTGTAAACTATTCCTAGAGTGCAGCTGATAGCTGCATTGATAGCTGTTGCAGTACACGTTTTATATACAAGAAAAATGTCAATAGATCTGAAAAGATTATCTAACGGTGCAGCATCAGGAAAGTATGGTAGATGAGGAAATACTTCCTAAGTATTTCCTCTTGTACTAACTCTTTGATTTTTTCTTGGATGATTCTGGCACTATGGGATCTTACATTGTCATGCTACAGAATTACACCATCTTGATTAATTAATCTCAAATGGCTTTAAATCAAGGCCATATTTAGTCTACCAAGTGGAGCATAATGATATTCAGCACTTATGGTTTCGTTGGGATTCAGAACCTGCAAATAATTCCTGTAAAATCCCACAATACTGACAGTAACATATTTTGAATGTCGTAGTCCTGGTGTTAATTATTGTTTTTTATGTGAATTGCTGTATAGAGTCACATTTCCATTTCTAGCAACAATTTATTATAAAAAGGATCTCTGCCTAATATGGAGAAAAGTTCACTGCAGATTTTGTTGAATGTTGAATTTTGTTGAATGTAATTACACACTGAAAATGAATATAACACATCCCATATTCCTTCTCTTTGTATTTTGTTCAGTTGTTTTAAATACCTGTTTATTGTGGAACATGAAATTTTAAGCCTCCTGGATAATACACGGATGCCTCATTTGGGATAGCTTCAATTTCAGTCAAAAACAGGTATTTATCAAACTCAAAAGGTTTTCCTTATAAAGTCGAATAGATTACAATCACCGTTTAATCAGCTCCCCAACTATAAACCAATAGCTGTTTTGATCACGTCCTCAAAGGTATTGAAGAGTATGGTGTACAAGCAGCACATGACCTTTCTTGAGCGCATTAGTATATTAAAATCATCACTATACCTGTTTAGAAATGGTTGATCACAGTCAGCAATTTGTGAATGTATGAACAAAATATATAAAAGCATCAATAATAATTGCAGATGTGTTGGTTTGTTTCTGACCCTAAGTAAGTTTTTCGATCTGGTAGATCACAATATACGAGGGTTGCTATTTATGTATCCAGAATTGGCAAAAATGGTGTTGCTAGGGGCCATTTGACATATACATTGTAAAGTTTGACATTGTTGACTGTATACGTATTCAGAACGTTTTGTCATACGGACGCTATTTTTGTTGTTTAGTGACTTGTAATGAGACTGTTGGTGTCGTATTCGATCTGGCAACATCTGATGCGTCCACAGTACGAGTAATTTTTCTAGTGCATTCTGAAAAAGTGAGTAATAATTTCCAGCAACGGTGCGCTACCAATTCGCCACCAGTAATGACTCGTTCCAGAAAATCAGGGCCATTTTCAATTCACCTCAAAAAATCGAAATATGTTTTCCCCCAGTTATACTTTTGACTTCGCGCGAAAGGTTTTTCGGAACTATTTCAGCGTAGATTTTCTTCGTTACCAATTTATTGATGACCCGATTATTCTGATAATCAATGGCCGATCAAAATGCACAATATTCCGGATTCTGAAATTTTTTCATCATTCTCTTCGGAAAGTTGAATTTTAAAAAGCACAAGAACTGAGATTTCAATGATTTTTTTTTCATTTTATTGCTTGGACTTTGCCATTAAGTGACTCAATTCATTTAAGTTAATTTTCGATTACTTTTCCGCACATTTCGGCTAGTATCTCGGCCATGAATTGACGAATGTTGGTTTTCAACTTTGGGGGTTGTCTACGTAAACACGATCTTTCGCGTAGCCCCACAAAAAAGTTCCAACGGTCCAATTGACATCACCAAATCTCGAAATTACGCGACCTGGGAACTTCTCGCGCAATAAAGCCAAAATTAGTCCGTTCGTGTATCTTGTGGTGCCGTCTTGTTGGAACCACATATCGCTCAGATCGAAATCTTCTATTTATGGCCAAAAATAATCGGTTATCATACGGTTATAACGCTCAGAATCGACGTTAACAGTACTTCTTCGTTTTCGAAGAAGTACGAACCAATGACACCATCAGACCATATCGCGCACCAAACAGTCACCTTTTGCGGATGCAATGGACTCTCCACAATAACTTGTGGGTTTTCAGAGCCCCATGTATGGCAATTTTACTTATTTACTTGTCCGCCGAGGAAGAAATCAGTTTCATCGCTGAAGAATATCTTGATAGAAAAATCAGGTGAATGTTCAAACACCCAATCGGCGTATGCTCGGCGCGTTCCATTGTCGGCGGGCTTCAATTCTTGTGTGACTTGAACTTTGGATGGATGAAGATTCAAGTTTAAATGCAAAATATGCCGTAAGAATATGCCGTAAGACAAGTCCACAGACTGTGAACGCCGAGGAATCGATAAATTTGGGTCTCCAGCCACACTTTCATTAACAGCAGCGATATTCTCCATCGAATGAGCGTTACGATGATGCACATGTCTTACCACATTCGTAACAGATCCAGTATTTTCAAATTTCTTAACTGTGTTGGAAATTGTTCTGCTCGTAAGGCACGAAACGTGGCTACGACAGAATCGCCATTTTTGTAAAAACTTTTAACAATTCTAATGCTTTGTTCGATGGTTTGGTGATTAAGCGATTCATATTGTAAATGGCAAATCTTGCACTAAACAAATCCCACTTTGGATGAAATTTAAGTTTGGTATAGGCTGTATTTTCCGAACCATTAAATAAGTATATTAATTCAGTTGACTTTCGCATTATTAATATTCTTGTATTAATCATTACATGGAAAAAGTTGGATTCTATGTTGAGTTTCAACCTGTTTGTATCTCCTAGAGAAATAAATAAAAAAAAATAGATAGGCTAATAACGACAATATGTTAAACCAATTAACCATTTAAACCAAAAATAATATGATTCAGTATGAGACTTAATCTCCTGACATAAACCCAGCCTAATTATATTTATTTTTAAAGCCACAATCAAAAGAAATATGTCCAGTACTTGAAACAGTTATTTGAATAACATGTTAAGTGATCTGATTAGATTAAAAAAAAAACATCACATATATAACGGCATTAGGCTTACAATCTAGTTACATATTTCTGAATCAGTTAATATAAAGTGTAAATATGCCACCTCCAGGTAAAGATATGTTTTATTTTTTTATGAAAGAGGTCAGGGTTAATAGTAACTAATATAGTAGATCTTACTCTTCCTCCAATGTTGTAAATGATGTGTAATTTTGAATACAATTATTTTGCTATCAATTTTTATAATGGAATCGTTGGTGTGAAACACTAAACTATAGCGTCATCTCCTGATGATGCTTACGTAGTTAGCGAGACACACAAAGATATTATAACAAATGATGAATGTTTTGTGATAAATCTCCACAATATACATTGATTATGTTTATTTCTCAGTTTAACGGTATCATTTAAAAGAAAGCGAATGCTAGTCAGACATTGGTCAGTTATCAAAATTATCATGGATAAAGGAGGTACAGTACCCGAACCACGCCATCAACCATTTTGTTGCAAACTAACACAGCATTATCAAATGTCTTTATAAAATACTTCAACTACGGAAGAAAAATAGAGCATTCAGAAAGATGAGACAAAGCTTTAAGAACTTCGATATTAAAATAACTTTCAAGTCCGGTAATACTTAGGCGTCTTCATCTAAATCGATCTCTAGCAGTCCCTTGCCTGTTTTTAATGTGTAGTAGTTCTTCAACAGCTCTTCTTATATTTTCTTCACACCGTATCTATCTCTCGTTATATTGCCCAGTAATCCCACCATGATTCTCCTTGGTATTTGGTTTTTTGACATTCTTACCACATAACCCGCCATCTGAGTGGCTGAACCCTGACATAATCTACAATGTATCAAATCAAAATTATATTTTATGCTCCAATTTCCATTATCATTCACAGCACCACAAATTCTTCTAAGTACTTTTTTTTCAAACTGTACAATGATCTTTTCTTTGTGAGGGACCATGTCTCGTAGCCAAAGTAACTACAGGCCCTCAGCCTTGAAGCTTAGTGACGCAAAAACAAAATTGACCCCAACACATCAGAAGATAATTCATATTGTATGTTCCATAAATTTTCTTTTAAAGATTGTAGATCTGGATTTTCAATATACTTCTTTTTGATGAAAATGCCTGATTTCTAATCTATATCATACCATTTTTATGTTGCACAACTATGGTAATTGGTAACTACGGCAATTAAATTCAATTAAACTAGAAAATTATTATAAGATTTTCTACAGAATCCCAAACATATTTCTTCCTTAATGCAAATTTTGCTATCCATGTTTATTAGAATTAAGTTAGAATTTAGATAAAATTTAATAATTTTGAACTCCTGACAAGACCACTTAATACATTTTTCGTAAACAAATCCTTGAACTTTTTAAAAAGACGAATCTTTCCACGAATGGAAAAATTGAAGGCAATGGATCTGCATGACGTTTAATACATACATTCTCATACTGGAACGTTTTTCTATAAAAGGACCTCCTCATGGACACCACCATGGACATCACCATGGACATCACCATGAACATCACCATGAACATCACCATGGCCCACCTCATCATCCACCAGGACCTCCTCCTCACCTCGGACCGCACCCTCCTCCAGGACCTCCACCAGGACCCCCTCATCAGTTTCCACCTCCACCACATGGTTACCCACCGTGTGCTCATCAGTTCGATACACCAGGATGTGTACACTGTAGAGGATGGAGATGGACTTTTTAAAAATTTTGTATACTCTATTTTTAATGATAAAATAAATTTTGTATAATTTTATTTATAATTTTTGTTTAATTTTGTATAAAATATATGTCTACTCCTCACTTCAAAGAATAAGTTTTATTTCAATATATAGGTTTTAAAATGAATGTATTGCTATGATAATAGCTTAGCAACTATATACCAATTTCCATTTGGCCCGTGGTATCTAAAATAATGGAAAGAAAATGTATGATCAAATAATGTCATTTGTCAATCTAATATATATATATATATATATATATATATATATATATATATATATATATATATATATATATATATATATATATATATATATATATATATATATATATATATATTGGAGCTTGGTGTTTGAATCCGTGGAATTAAGGAGACTAAAAACGGTGCACTAATATTTCAGTGTAGGAGTGAGCTTGAAGCCAGGAAAATTTAATCTGACCTTGGGCCAAGATAGCAAAACATTACTTGACGGTTGTCCCTCATAAAAATGTCCTAGAATAAATATTGTAGATATAGAGGAGCAATATAGCGAAGATGAGCTTAATCAGAAGTTAAAAATGCAAAATAGTGATATTATAACAGATAAAATTGTAGGCGGTGCAACGACAAATTTCAATTGCATCTTGATACAAGTCATGGATCATATGATATTAAGTGCCAAACATATCTGAAGTATTTAGAGAAAGAGAAGCAAAAAATTAGATATACTGATGTTCTTGAGTAGCAGCTACAGATTGAAGGGTTGATTTCTGGCACCTCGGACGTGTCGGACATGATCATCCATCAAAACATACAATCATTGAAAAATAAGACGTTGGAAATAGAATGCCAATTGAAGAGGATGGAATATAGACCACAGGTACTCCTCTTTATCGAGCATTGGCTGGAAAAGAACGAAGCTCCATATGTAAATATTGAGGGATACAGGCTCATTTCTTTATATGCGAGAGAAGAAATGAAACATGGAGATGTGCATATATTCTGCTGTGAAGATGGAACTTTCAAAAATGCAATGTTAGTTTGTGGTTTCAGTGTGGAGGGTGTTGTGGAGTTAGCTACTGCTTTGGATGATGCTTACAAAGTGGAGATTATGTGCGAGTATCGTCGGGGAGATGGTTCTTATGATGTTTTTTTTGGGTGTCATTGAACAGGTGCTCGAGTATCTGCATATACTTTACTCTAAATATGGTATCATTGTTGCGGGGGATTTTAATTTAATTTTTGTTGATAAGCATAACTGTCGTGTAAAGAAACTCTTAGATATATTTTATAGCTATAATTTGTGACAATCTATTTTTGAAGCAACGCGTAAAACTAGTGGATCTGCTAGTTTGATAGATAATATATTTTGTAAAACATGCTTGAGGGTATCTGGTTATGTTTGGAATCTGGCGTTCTCTGACCATTACGCACAGATAGTATTATTCAGGAATTGTGTAGTAATAAACAGCAACTAAATTATGTAAACGAGTTTATCCAGAGAGTGAGGTTTTGTCCTATAAAAACGAAATTGCAAATGTGGATTGGTCTAGTGTATATGATTCTAGAACAAGTAATGAAGCATATAATGTATTTCTTACACAGGTTTTAAATTTGTTTAATGCTATTTTTGTTTTAAAAAAGTTCCCACGCACTAAAACCACTTGTTCGATCACGAGAGGTATACGAGTGTCTTGCGATCATAAACGTGTGCTCCATTACAAAACAATAAAGGGGCAAATTTCTAAAATATTGTAATACATTCTGTAACGTATTGAAACAAGTAATTAAGAAAGCAAAAAAAATATCTAATAAAGAATTTATATCTAGGTCCGAATATAAAGTAGCTGCTACTTGGAAATTAGTACAAACATAACAGATGAGAGTAAGCAAAGTAATAGTGTATTGGAGTGTTTTGCTTCGAAATACTGTGATCATATTAAGACCGTTAATAGTCTAAATAATTATCTTGTGGGTTCATGTTTGGATATGAGTCCGATTACAGCCTGCAATGCTTCAGTTTCCTTTGGCTCAGACAATATATTTGGCACCTACGGATTGGCATGAAGTTTAGAAAATAATAAAGGATTTAAAGAATAAAAAATCAGTCGGCGATGACAATCTTCAAACACACATAATTAAAGGGATTATAAACTATATATCTAAGTCGTTGTCTTTTATTGTGAACCTATGTTTTTCCACTGGTGCATATCCTGGTTTATTGAAAAATATACAAAAAGGGCAAATCAGATGAAGAAAAAAAACTACGGACCTACAGCGTGACTAAACAACGTTAATAAAATATTAGAGAAGGCATTTTATAAAAGATTATACAGCTTGGAACTGACTATCTACCAAGAGAGCCAAGAGTTGAAAATGCCAAATGAGATTTTAGCGAAACGTTGTCAAGAATGGAAAAAATTCTCAAATGAACGGATACATGTATACTCTTATAGGCTCACCATGTATATAATGTTTTAATTGCAGCATAAACGAATAATTTACGCGCCCCCGACGTCCGACCATGTTGGCATCAATAGATGAATCAATCTCAATCAAATAAAATCCAGATTAAATCATCTCCTGATGATTCTAACATGGTTGATGAAATGCGCGTAGATGAGTTAAAACAGTAATTTGGTATTTAGTGATAATTTTTTTAACTTTAGTGTCACATCGAAGGTTCCAATAGAGGTAATTAATTGAATTGAACTAGTAAATTGAACATTAAATTACGAATAAACATTTACGGGTCGCCAACCTGTCGATCGAGAGCTAAATTTAGCTTTTAATGTATGTATCTTGCACGTTAAATATGTGTTTATATTATTGCACTAAACAAGTTTAAATAGGTCACTCTATATGAATATTATTAATGAAGCCCATTGAAAAGATTGGCGAACCCTGATATCAGCGTTTCTCAATCTTTTTAGTATCGCGACCCACTAAATAGTCAAAAAGTTAAGTAAAAAACGTTGCGACCCCCTCACTACAATATGTTAATTTAACGGTAAGTTTTACATCGGCCGGTTAACACGGCAACTATATTTCAGTATCGTGATTTATGAAGAATCGTTTTTATTTTGAAATGGCTTATACACTCCTGCGAGCGTGTTCACGCACTAACGAATCGTGAAAAAACGAGTCATCTATTTGTCTTTGTATTAAATGACGAACCCTCAATGACGGATGTATGTGAGAACGGGCCGTTACACTTATTCTGAAATACCGCACATAGCCACAAATACCAACCTACAAGTTGTTTTTATACCTTGTTTTTATATTACTTTTACCAGTTCGAACCTGTGCTCTGCACCAGCACACACTTGTAAAACGACTCTCTGCACATCTCGTTCTACACGCCCGCGCAAGCGAGACTGATCATTCGCCCCGAGCGCGCTTAGACAGGTTCGTACCAACTATGCGTTTTGGTAATAAAAACAACGGAACGAGACGAAGAGTTTCATTGTTATAGCCAGCACAAAACTAAAACCGTTGCACGTCATCGATGACGCTATTAAAGTACAGCAGAAATACCACTACAAAAATTAAATAATAAAAGAATCAAATGGAACGTATTCAATAAATTTCAAATTTAGCGGCTATGTTCGGTTGACAGCATATACGACGTTGTCGGGTTTAAAATTTGTCTTGTTGATATTTATTAACACGTTTGGAGGTTATCCAATTTGTATCTAAACGTTTATTTTCATTTGTATCTTGCGATCGAAAACAGTTTCTTTAAGAACTTAAGTCGCGCCTGTAAAATGCAAATCATTTAAGTAGTCGTTGTCAAGAGTTTGTGGCATCTCTGATATATCATTTTGAACAACAACGAGACAATAATAGCCCATTGTTACCATTTGCGGCTGTTAGGGAGGTATGTTAAGTTAAGTTAATTGCTAATACTTGGATACGTTTAGTTTGTCATATTTTTCTTAGCGTGTTGCAGCAGATTTATGGTTGTGTATGTCCACTGTTAGTACTATTTCACAAAAAGTGAAAAACAATGAAGTTTTAAAATCGCCTAGAAAACGTAATTTTACAAAAAGGATTACCAATACTGCAGCTTTGGATACAAGTTCTATTCGTGACATGGACTAAAGCTGCCATTCAAGATTGGTTAACTAATAATAATATAGCTTTTTCGATCGAAAGGCTTAAAACTGAACTATTAAGAATTGTAGCAAAGTATGTACCACAACCAAATGTAAAATACTGCAGATGATAGCAGTGATTCCAGCCAGTACTTTTCAGATTCCGATTAATGAAAATAAGTGCATGCAGATATTTCATTGTTTTTCCTGTTTTGTACTTTTATATTATATATCAATAAATGTCACTGATAAGTATATAATCTTTTTATTTTAATAACCATTCAAATATTAAAAAATTTTGTCGATTTTTGAACGAAGCATTTTACATGTGCTGAATCTATCTAGAGGTACTAAATCAACAACACTTGCAATACTTTCAAGATTTATTATAATTTTGTTACTTCTTTGTAATTTGAAGATAATTTCTTTAATTATTATTAAAGTTAAATTGTAAAAATGATTCGCTAAAGTAAGGTTATGATGTTTAATCGCAATCTGGCAACAGAGCAGCCGAAATTTTGATCACGTGCTTAATGGCGTGCAACGGTTATAATTTTGTACAAGCTATAATTACGTTTTTACGAAAACAAGTACTACAATTTCTTCTCTCACCCAGTGTTAAATACTACTATTTGTTCTCTCACTCGGTGTTAAATAAATTAATAACAGTTGTGGTAATAAAATAAATTAATACTATTAAATAAAATGGACAAATCTGTGACGAAATGCACCGCCTACATCTGGTGAAACAGTAAAGAAAAAGACCATATTGTACAATGAAACATTTAAAATATGGATTCATTGCCTTGGATGACAAACCGCAATGTATTATTTGTTATTTGGAAACAAAACACCCGTCATTACAATATAAACTATTAGAATTTAAGCGTAAATCATTCGTCTTGCAAGCCGTAATGAGACCGCAGCAATTAAAGCATCCTATTTAGTAGCATTAAGATTGGCCAGGGAGTCCAAGCCCCACACGATTGCGGAAAAGCTCATTTTACCCGCTACAATTGATATGGTCAATGTGATGATAAGTCCGGAAAAAGCAAAAAAGTTGAAAACTATACCACTTTCAAATGACACAATATTGAGACGTATTAATGAAATGTTCAATGATGTTCACGATCAAATAATTGAAAGGTCAAATTAAGTGAATTTTTTGCTATTCAGTTCGACGAGTTAACAAACGTACCGAACTTGGAGCAATTTTTGTGTTTTATCCGATACAAGTGCGACGGGTCAATTAAAGAAAATATGTTATTTATATCATGATGGATGCAAATCCATCAAATGCATTGATGGATGCAAATCAATCCCTGGTCGTGCAACTAGAAAACGAAGGGAAGTTTTTATTGATGTAACCCAAAACAAAAACTTTGACTTTCATAAATGCATTGTGATATGTACTGATGGGGCGAAAACGATTACGGGGCGAATACTGCTTTCTTCACAGAAATGCGCTTGCTATAAAAATATGCCTGATAATTTACAAAATGTTCTATTAGAAGCTGAAAAAATTGATAATTTTATCAAAAGCCGACCATTACAGACTAGACTGCTTTCCACATTGTACGAAGAAATGGATGCCAAATACGACTCACTGCTTTTCCATACTGAAGTAAAATGATTATCACGAGGAAAAGTTCTAACGAGGCTTTTTAAATTGCGAAATGAATTGAAAATCTTTTTTACAATAAAAATAGCTCATTTTCAGAGTTTTTACAAAATGGAGAAACTTTATTACGGTTAGCTTACTTGAGTAATATATTTTTCCATTTAAATGACTTCAATGCAAATTTTGCAAAGCTGTAACAAAAACAGTTTACTAAAGACAACGTCAATGACTGATATTTTCATCAAGACGCTTGGTATTTGGATTATACGCCTTGAAAACGCAATTTTGATGCATTCAATTTAAGTTCGGATTATATTACCAAAAATATGGATTTAGTAAATTCTGTTATCGATGGTGTGTTGGATTGCATGAAAACGCATTAACGCGAATTGAAAATTCAGTTAATGAACTATTTTCCAGATAGCAACGATGATTTGTCGAAAAGATGGGTTCTCAATCCGATGGATGAAAATGTTGCAGAGCCTATTACCTATAGAGATTCATGACCAACTTATTGAAATATTGTAATATATATTGAAGTATTATAATATATAGATTTGTAATTTTCGTTAATTCGTGCAAGTTTCAGCTTTGTGAATACTTCGGAATGTGAACACGGAAGCCGAGTAACGGAAGCTTTAACAACATTGATCCCCTTCACTACTTCTTAGTTATGCGAAAAAAGCTTCTCATTTATGGTAGCTTTAAAAACTAAATATAGAAATCGTCTATTATTACTGCAAAATAATTTGCTTATGTGCTGATCCACGTAGAGAAAAAACTTTTAAGTGAAAAATAAAATCAACCGTCGCGTTAAATTTGACTTAAACTTTGACTATTACTTTATGTAAGTTTATTTTATTATGTTGTTATTACATGGTAATATTTAATTTTCAAACACTTGTTTTTAAATGAAAAATCTATATAAATAGAAATGTAAATATCCATTTGTTCAAAATCTGAAATCTCCGAAAGATCTTCATTGATTCAATTGCTTTGAAATTTTAACACAACGTTACATTCGAATACACTCGTATTTTTATATACCTATTTTATAGATATCACACCTGTGACAGATACCCATCTGTTGCCATCTGTTGGACGTAAAAGCAAAACACGCTAAACTAAATATTTTACAGCAACGGGAGCGCCATCTGTTGAAAGTAACAGAAACACACGCAATACTAAACATTGCTCATGTCGGACAGCGTGCTTCTTGACAGCTGTTGTCACTTAGCATTTTCAATGTTTCCGATTGCATTGTTAAATTGAAGTTTCATAGATTTCGATTTATTTTCATTTTGATTGAATTATTTAACCAGACTGAGCTACGAGTGTCCGGATACAGCTAGTACTTTAATAAAAAATATTTCATATAAGGGACTTATTTTTTGAACACATTGCGACCCCTCATATTCCTGAATGCGACCCCTATGTTGGTGGTGGGGGAGGATAAAAACCAAGCCCCGGAGGACCTGGTGGTGGTGGCCCAGGAGGAGGTGGGTGATATATCGATAAACGATGTTCTATATGATAGTATTAAACTTATCGGACGCAAGTGTTGATTTGATTAATTAGAAAAAACTATTTTAAGAATGAGAATGGCGAATATTAATATAAATAAACAAATACCAGGGTGTAAAAAAAGTATTTGTGTTTTTGAGATACTTAGTTGTTCAGTGGGAAGCTTTTACATCCCTTTGGCACCATTCATATACCTCGCAAATGCCGGTTAACGGTAGTGCAGCATTTTCTTAATTTCCCTGAAAGTTTACTTATCTCTCCCTCCTGTAACTTTTTACACCACAGCAGAGAGGTGTGGCTTAATAGAGTGCGGCCCTCCTCTAATTCGCTAATCTCACGAGTGGCGTCAGTCGCAGTGAAATCACATTGATACTGAAGAAGGAATATTTATTTGTCGGAGAAAAAAGTTAAAGTCGACTTAAACCTCTAAAAAGTGAAGTATAATCATTTATTTATAAATACACCCTAGTATTAAAAATGACAATTAACTCAGATAAAACGAAGACTGCCTCTGAATATTAGAATAGGAAATCACAATTCAGAAACTACAAAATAATATAATATGAAAATAAATTCAGTTGTTTCATCAACTTCAAACATTGGTTTGAACATACTAGAAAAAACGCAAGAATGTATGAATCACAGCGATTTGTTACGGTTGTGTGTCACGTTTAGTAAACTGTGAAATATGACTAACTCCATTTAGAAAATCAAATTAATTTTTCCAGTTATTTTCGTATATTTTATCGAACGCTAAACTGATCATTAAAGAAACAGATTAGATAAACAAATCGTATAAATATTTATGTATAGTAACAACGAGAACCAGATAATCTTCAGAGAGGTAGATAGAAAGTGTGAAAAATAAAAATGTATCCTCCTCCAGGTAAATATTTGAATATTATTTTGTTTTATCTCTTTTTCTCTATAAGAAAATACTAAGAAGTTTTCTGATATTAAAAATGCATTAAAAATAATATTGCGCAATACCCAAGATAACGATTATTTTGCTTATTGTCAGGTCCCCCGTACGGACCCCCTCACCATCACCACCACCACCACGGACCTCACCATTTCGGTCCCCCTCCACCAGGTCCACCACCCCCATCTTATTATGGACCCCCACCCCCACCACATCATCATCACCATCATCACCATCCTCCACCACCACATTACGGTTTTCCACCGTGTTCTCACAGATTCCATACACCAGGATGTATGCATTGCAGTGGCTGGCGTTGGTGATGAATACAAAAAAAAATGTTTTCTTAAATTTTGAATATATTTTTTATATTTTTTATAGTAGATTTGTAATATTATAGCAATAAAATATTATATTTGTATTTGTTTCGTACTTTCAAACCGTTTTTTCCCTTTTTTTCCTCTTACTAAAAGGGATCTGAGCAAGAAAAGGTTTGCAATAGAAATGAGAATAACTTTATTGATCTCTATAAAAATTAATTGCATAGGCTTATTAAAAAACAAAAGTTTAGAAAAATAATTCAAGAATAGTCTATCTTTCTGCAGAAGAGAACAAGACAAAAATTTGCATTAATCATGTACGAACCCCAATTAACTCATAGTTTTAATAATATAGTTAAAGAAAATATAAATTAGAATAGTTATTGCGTAATTCTGAAGACAATATTCAGAAAAATAATTAAATGTCGGAGATTTATGAATTAGAATATAATGATTGATATATATATAAATAAATATATATAGACGCATCGAAAAGTCAAAAACCTCTAATTTAGTTGTATATCTCCTTAAGTTTATTGATGTTCCTATCAAAATAATATCTATTTTAGAAAAAGATAAATCTGTTCTCTTTAAAATATTTATTCATGTAACTTATAATCACAATTATAATAATTATTTATAACAATACATCAGAAAATAGACAAAATCAATAAAATATACAGAAGAACTATATTAATCCCATCTCCAACCATCACAGTGAGGACATCCTAATGTTTGCCAAAGATGGTTACATGGAGGACTTCCCCATGGAGGTGGTGGGGGTTCACCTGGTGGGTAAGGAAGTGGCATATATGGATACGGTGGTGGACCCGGCGGGTATCCAGGAGTTACACTAAAAGCTGGGTCAAACTGAGGTGGTGGTGGGGGAGGATAAAAACCAAGCCCCGGAGGACCTGGTGGTGGAGGGCCTGGTGGTGGTGGCCCAGGAGGAGGTGGGTGATACCATGGATCCATAGTTCAATAAATCTGAAACAATCGGTATAAATATTTATAACAAAATATATGCTAGCTTATATTACATATGTTTAAAGTACCAGTTTAACTAAAGTAGAAAACAAAAAAACTCAACACTATGAAAATTAAATTTTATTGTATTTTGTAATTTTTGTGCAAGCCATGATGATCAAATCAAAAAAAAATCAAAAAAATCCACTTACATTTTATACAATAAAAAAATATCACCACGGTTAACAGAGCATTCTGTAACTTTCCGAAGCATCCATGTTTTTGTGGCATGGAAGTTGAAGCATATATATATATATATATATATATATATATATATATATATATATATATATATATATATATATATATATATATATATATATATATATATATATGTATATATATATATATATATATATATATATATATATATATATATATATATATATATATATATATATATATATATATATATATATATATAAGTTTAAGTAAGTATAAGTTTCGTTTTTAAGTATAAAGCAGCGGTTAATATTTACAAAAAGAAACTGTAATGAATCCAAAGAAATCCGACGAGAAGTCGGCAAAAATATCCTATTCTTGACGAGAGAGATTGACGAGAGAACATATGTCGGTACCCTAATGAGTCTAACCACCAACAGACGAAACATGTGTCCTCCAATGTGAGGGAATGGTATGTGTGGGACTGGCTCCCTCCCAGTCAAGCAACTAACGAATATTCATATATAATCATATATATATATATATATATATATATATATATATATATATATATATATATATATATATATATATATATATATATATATATATATATATATATATATATATATATATATATTTTATGTACACCTTTCAGATATGTCTCCTAAATTGATATGTAAGAACTCACACAGCTGATTGTGATTTATTTTTAATGTTTGACGTATCTACACTGTTCTGATAACAAGGTTTTTTTTGTAAACAAAAGTATTAACATTTTATTACAAGCATTTAAAATATATTTATAAAAAATCAAAAGGAATACCTAATTCTTTCGATATATATATATATATATATATATATATATATATATATATATATATATATATATATATATATATATATATATATTTCTATTATTTTTATTATTTAATACAGTAACTATAATAGACAGAAAAATATCGAAAGTCAGATAGGACCTCACTAAGACTCAATTTAAAAAATAATCTTGAAGAATGCAATGATATTTATCAATATTTGCAACGTCCATGAGAATAACAAAGTATCTTATAGATATCTTATAGCATATGCAACCTATAATACACATCAAGAATAATCATAGGCCTCAGAGAACAAACCAAAGAAACTAAGAAATAGTCGTGTATGCATGGTTCTCAACTTGCAACACAATTTTTAAAAAATAACATAAAACAAAAATAACAAATGCTTATATATTTTATCAAAAAATAAACATGGCAGTTATGTTTTAAAAATAATATTTTCCAGGTACGCCTCGGCTGTTGCTACAGATAGCCATTCTTTGCATAAAATTGCTTTTGTCATGTTTTGCTTCAGGTCATTAATCGTCTACGGATTGTTAGAATAGACTTTGTTCTTGAGGAGCCCCATAAAAATAACCGCGGTGAGGCACAATGATTCCTGTGGTCTCGGGGTTTTAACTATTGAGTTAGTTACATTTTATATGCGTCCAGATCATTATTCAAAATTCTTGAGATCGACGACGAACTGCGGTCATCGGATTTTCGCCAACATGTTTACGTACTCAAGCGGTATTTTCATCGAATACTACGTGAACACACTGGCATCTTTAAAGCAACAATCGATCCAGAAAATTCAATTTTTCCAATATAATCGCAAATTGCCTTGTCGCTTGGAACATGATTGCACCCAAAAATTAAACGAAGTGTATGAATTGTTTTTATACAAGAATGGGAATTTTCTTACTAAGTTTACACATTTCTAACATTCTAAATATGCACATAAAGGCTTTTAATGAAATTTGGCATAGAAGCCGATTATGTCGTGGAATAGGCCACATGATGAGTTTTTATAATGCTATGAAGTTCCGGCGAAGGTTTACGGAAGGTAAAAGATGGAATAAAACATTCTCACACTGGAAATTATGGGAACACAAAAAAGAGGAAGATCTCAATACGATGGACGGGCGATCTTAAGAAACAAGCTGAATCAGGATATAAATTACCTAAGACAGAGAAAGTTTGAAAAATGAAAGGGTATCTATATCCAAGGATTGATGTTGATTAGATAAATGGATAGATAGAGCTAAGCAGTGTTCTTGTGGTTTAATTAAAATTGCTAAAATGCAATTGTATGCATCATGTGGTTTCAAGCAAGTATCTGAATGTGAAAAGTGACGAATAATGGTATGAATAAAGCAGGTTTTAATTAAGCTTAAATTAAATTAATATTTCGAATTCTCAGTAAATATCTCATCAACACTTATCGTTAAAAAATGACATGTTTCTAAATACAGAAAGTAAATTGCAGATTCTGCAATTTATCTTCTGAGACGTTCATCAATTATTCGAGATCATTTATATAGTATTTACATATATCCGCCTAGTTCATCTTTTGAGCTTTTTGAGGGACATTCTATTAGTATTAGCTTTAGAAGTATTAACTTTATATCAATTATTCTATTGGAACCTTCGGTGTGAATCACTAAACTCGAAGAGTTTTACCACTAAACACCAAATCACTTTTTGAAACTTCTTGACGCACGTTTCGCTAACCATATTAGCACCATCAGATGATTTAATCTGATGATGCTAACATAGCTAGCAAAACGTCGAAAAGTTAAAAAAAAATTTTGATGTTTAGTGGTAAATATCTTCAAGTTTAGTATTAACTTTATATTCTACGAGGGTCGCTATTTATGTATCCGGAATTGGCAACAATGGCGTTGCTAGGCGCCATCTGACTTATGCACCGTAAAGTTTGACATTGTTGACTGAATACGTCCTCAGAACGTCATACGGACTCTATTTGTGTTGAGTAGTGACATGAAAATTTCATCTCAGTCAAAAAATGGAATTACCCTGTGATGAGTTTCATGGGATGATTTACTACGACTTTCGACGTGACTTATCTCAACAACAGGGCATCGATCAATTCACTTCGACTTTTGGCGATGAGGCGCTATTTAAAACCACTGTATATCACTGATTTAATGAATTTAATTGTAGCCGTCGTTCGCTCACGGACGAATTTAAAAAAGGTCGTCCAAAGTCGATTGTTGTGCCAGATAACATCGATACTGTACGTGAACTGATAAAACAAGATCGTCATGTGGCATACCGGAAGATTGCGGCATCCCTGGATATTAATATGACAAGCATACACAAGATTTGACATGAATATTTAACCGTGAAAAAGATTTGTGCGCGTTGGATTCCTCTTAATTTGAAAATCGCTCAAAAAAGGTTCGTGTCGATTGGTGCAAAGAATTGCTCAAAACATACAATCGTGGTGCATTAAAAGCCGTGCATAACATCCAGACAGGTGACGAAACTTGGATCTATGCGTATGAGCTCGAAAGTAAACAGCACTCGACTGTATCGTTCTTTCAAAATGAGCTAAACCCAACAAAAGTTATTCGCGCAAGAAGCACTTCGAAGCAAATGATCGCCGGCGACGCAGGATCATACTTCACCATGATAACGCGAGCTCTCATACATCGGACCGAAGAAGTCATCCGCCGCACAGTCCTGATTTGACACCCAATTATTTATTTTTGTTCCCGTCCGTGGAAAATAAACTACGTGGTCAACGATTTTCGACGCCGGAAGAAGTGGTTGATACGTTCAAAATACATGTTTTGGAGATGCCTCAATCGGAATGGAAAACGTGCTATGACAATTGGTTCAAAAGTATGCAAAAGTGTATCGATATCGAAAAACAATAAAACTATTTTCAATGATAAATATTTGTTTTTCTTTATTATTCCGGATACATAAATAGCAACCCTCGTAGACGAGGTCATGAAGAAAATGGGACTACCAGCTAAACTTATTAGATTAACCCGGATGACAATGTTAGCTCTAAGGCAGAAGTAAAATTTTCGTGAAATAATGAGATGATTGGACGTCACTGCTTCTGAAGTTATGAGGATATGGATAAGGTTTCAAGATCAGAGTTATGCACGAGTAGGAGATTGTGGTTATCCTAGGATGTAACGAACTGCATCTTAGACTTTCTCTACGAAATCGATATGAAAATATCCACTAATGCATGATAATTTTGTTAGAGCTACAGGCTAATGATGACTGTTAACCGACATTTACTTGCGACGGAGACATGTGTTTATCATACTTAGAATGATGCCGGGCTAGAATTGAATGGAATCGAGAATGAAACTCTATTTGCTTTAATGATAAGTTTAGATAGTGATTTTGTTTAGATAGTGATAATGGGCTAATAAAGGTTAGACGTAGTGTTACATTTTGAAGTGAAAATTTCTTTAAGCGCGTTTTTGCTGAGGAGTGAACGTAAGTGAACCGTCACGTTCGGGTCGGTGACGCTGAATCAGGTTTACTCGGCTCCACTCGACATCAAGCGCGCTCGGGTCGGTGACGCACTGAATCGTGTATACTGGGCTCCAGTCGACATCAGACACGTTTTGCATGTAATCAGTGTATTTGAAACCAAAAGTTAATTTAATCATATCAAATGATCCAAATGAGAGCACGACTAAATACGGAACAACGCTTATATATATATATATATATATATATATATATATATATATATATATATATATATATATATATATATATATATATATATATATATATATATTAAAATTGGAAAATTAGAAGTTTTCACTTTATCGTGTGGTCATAACCACACACCCATTTATTTTTAGTGAGTAATGGAATTTTTTATTTTTTATTATATAATACCGTCGTGGTGTACAAAGAAATTGCAAAATGACTCCAATAAAATATATTTTTCATACTGTTACATTTCTTTTTTTTATTCCCTTCTATAGGGTGTAAGGCAAATAACGGTCGTAAATTTTATCAACGATTTTTCATATCATTTAAGAGACAAAAGTTCCTAATAGCAGGGGTCATGAATTGAAGGGTTTTCGCGAAAAAAGGTTATAACATTATTAGATCACTAATCGAAATATGATAAAATTTTACATTTTTAACAAATATGTGTAAAAGCATATTTGGTAAATATTAATTGATTATTATGTAACAAATAAACAACAAATAGACTAATAACCATTGTATAAAACATTTTAATTAAAAATACTTCATGCATTATCCAGTGTCAACGTGGCAACGTTATCTGAATTCAAAATGGCTACAAAAATGATTATAGAGTGTCAGTACATCTATTTAAGTTCCATTTAAAAGTGAAAATGTATTATGTACGCAAGCAGAAGCTAAACATAAAAAGTCTCAATGTGCGAGAACCCAGAACCCAGGCGATCAAATCGAAACCAGTAACAAAGCATGTCACAGAGGATAAGACATTCGTCCAAACTACGAAAGGTAGTAAAACCAAACCAAAGAAAAACGATCAAGATAAGCCTGATGAAGTCGACACATGTCAATTTCACCAACAGGAAACATAACTATATACTAGAGACAGCCAACCAGTAAAGAATCCCATATGCCAACGAAGCAAAGTATCTGGGCATGACTCTAGATGCCAAGATAAGATGGAAAACGCATGTGAAGAAAAGAAGAAACTTGAGCAATTGGGTCTGAAATTCAGAAAAATATATTGCCTACTAGAGCGTCACTCTATATTTTCAACGCACAATAAACTGCTTCTTTATAAGCAAATCCTGAAGCCTATATGGACTTATGGCATCCAACTTTGGGGATGCGCCAAGAAAAAAAGTCATTCAGACATTCCAAAATAAAGTACTTTGCAGTATTGTCAATGCCCCGTGGTATATCCGAAATAAAGACATCCATCTAACCTGAAAGTGCCTATGGTCGAAGATGAGATCAAGGGGTTCGCGCAAGCAAACACCTTGTGGGGTTGGAAAGCCATGAAAATGTCGAAGTGATCTCGTTACGCGACAACAAGGGACTTATTCGGCGGCTGAAGAGACAAAAACCGTTCGAATTAGTGCAGTGACAATGAAGAGTGCCTGGAATTTATTCTGTGCGTGTGTCAATCACGTGAAAAGAGTGATTAGTGTACTGTGAAGCACGTCGCTGAACATGTATCTAGTTAACAGACTAAGATAAAGATAAGTTTTTAGTTTAGATAATAGAAAAATATTGTTAGATAGATTTAATCTAGTCACAATTTTTAAAGTCTATATGACAGAATTAGAGAATAAAAAAAAGTTCACAAATATCACGAAATGCTTCTTAAGGAGGAGAATGTTAATGTTAAGAAGGAGATATTTTTGTCGTTGCGGGCCAGATGAGACTGCCAGGACATTTTCAACGTGTTCGGAAAAACTGGTTAAAACGGTGCCAGGCTTGCATATGCTCATTGTGGACGTTTTGAACATTTAATTTAATAAAACAATTAATCATATGTTTCTTAATGTGGCGTGAATCGTTTAAAACGTGTTACGGTGTGAAAAATTTGTGGTAGTAATTTCAACTTTGACATTAAACGGCAATAATTTATCAACCGACGATGCTTCCTTCACGACGAATGGGATGGGAGAACATTTTGAACAGATAATTTAATAAAGTAATTAATCATGTGTTTCTCAATGTGGCGTGAATCGTTTAAAACCTGTTATGGTGTAAAAAATTAGTGCTGGTCATTTCAACGTTGACATTAAACGACAATAATGTGTAAGTTTTTTTGTAACAAAGAAACTAAATGTATGCTGAAGCGTATGGAATAAATATTTTGAAATATCTTAAGAGGCCAATCAAGCCAAAAAAAACTTAGTTTTAATAATTGTGGACGTTGTCAATTGTTATGAAAATTAAAAAAAAATCTGACCTGTTTTCCGCGAAAATGATTGCATTAGGGATACATGTTTTAAATAAACTTTTTCTTCAAAATTATGTTAAGAATCATTGGTTAGATTTTCGAAAGTTATATCCCTTACACCCTGTGTTATGCAACCATTTTTCAAGTAAAACACTATGGAAATTGAATTTAGTACCTAAAAGTTGTAAAAATCGCGTAGATGATTAGAAAAAAAGAGTTTTATTAACTCACTCCACGAAAACAATAAGAAAATTATTGTCTTATTATAACTTAATATGTCGATAAAACGTTAATCAAAGAATAGAATTTATAGTTATATTAATAGAAAAAATAGAATTTATATCTACAATAATGAAACGCATATTGTTATTTTACAAATCATTATTTCTTTTTAGCTATAGATTTTATCTGAAGCAGATAATCTTGAAAATTTAAAACCATACTTACCAACAAAGCAATTGCAAAAACAGTTTATGTTTTTATATTTTTAATTAGTGTACTGAAGCACCTCTCACAAAACTTGTTTTCTCGAAACTGATAACCTTTTTATTTTCTGTTACTGACACATTTATCGGTCTCGAGTTATATTATTTATTACTTTTGCTAGGGATAACATATGATTCACCATCAACATCATGTGACAACTTCAATTACACTATAATAAAGTTTAAAAAAACAGAGATTTATTTTTGCATATAAATGTTGAAATAAAACTTCAAAATCGATGGAGTTCCAAACGCCTTGAAGGTGAAATTATAGATTTTAAAACTTTGTCAGAGGAATTATTAGCTTTAATGCACCTTAATCCGTATAAGCTAAGTTAATATCCCGAATTCTTAGTAAATGCCTCATAATAATTTATATCATTAAAAAATGACGTACTTCTAAATATAAGGTGGATAGAATTTACGGATTCTGCAATTTATTCTCTTTAACAGTATTCATTTATTCAAAACCATTTATATTCTATTCACATATATGCATCTAGTTCATCTTTAGCGTTTTTTGCTGGACATTAGGTATTAACTTTATGTTGTACCAAACATAGTAAGACAGAGAATTGTATCATAACAAAGAAGGACTAGGCGAATATCAGGCGGGGTTTGAAAAGGAACGCTCAACAACAGAGTGTATAGTATAGTGTATAGTCCGTCAAATAACGAAGAAAACATCATAATTGGATAATATTTTATTCCAGATGATAATAGACTTCAGGCAGGCGTAAGACAACGTATAAAGAGCAGTACTATACAATGCAATGGAGAAAATGGGAATACAAGCGAAACTTAATAGATTAACCTGGGTGACGATGCTTAATTCCAAGTAATAAAAATTCAACAACAAACAACGGTAAAAATTGAGATCGAAGAAGATTTGCGACAGGGGGATGAATTGGCACCAGTTCTATTTAAGGATGTATCGAAGGTAATATAAATTCGTGAATATTAATAAAACTGTCCAAAATTGGTTCCAAAGTTTAAGTTACATAGTCTGAAAGTTTGGAACGCTTGATAGCTTTTCTTTGTACGAGGGTTACTATTTATGTATCCGAAATAATAAATAAAAACAAATATTTATAATTGAAAATGGTTTTATTGTTTTTCAAAATATTCTCAGCGGTTATCGATACACTTTTGCATACGTTTAAACTAATTTTCATAGCACTTTTTCAATTCCGATTGAAGAATCTCCAAAACATACATTTTGAACGCATCAACCACTTCTTCTGGCGTCAAAAATCGTTGACCACGTAGTTTATTTTCCACGGAGAGAAACAAAAATAAATCATTGGGTGTCAAATCAGGACTGTACGGCGGATGAGCCATCAATTCGGTGTTTTGACCGGTCAAATATTGAGTTATTCGGTCCGATGTATGAGAGCTCACGTTGTCATGGTGAAGTATGTTCCTGCGTCGCTGGTAATTTTTTTCTTCTTCTTTCTTCAAAGACTTCTGGCAACAAAAACCATTCATAATTGACCGTTCTACGATTCTCTAGTGGCACTGTAGCCACATGCCCATTTATCCCAAAAAAGCAGGCGAATATTTGCTTCGAAGTACATCTTGCGAGAACAACTCTTGTTGAGTTTGGCTCATTTTGACCCATACAGTCGCCTGCTGTTTACTTTCGGGCTCAGACGCATGGGTCCAAGATTCGTGACCTGTGTAGATGTTATACACGGGTTTTGACGCAACACAATCGTATTTTTGAGCATTTCTTTGCACCACTCGACACGAGCCATTTTTTGAGCGATTGTCAAATTATGCGGAGTCCAACGTGCAATTTTTTTTTAATGGCTAACTGTTCGTGTAAAATCTTGTGTATGCTTGTCGTACTAATGCCCAGGGATGCCATCTCACGGTATATGACGATCTTGCTTTGACTGCTCGCGCACAGCATCGGTGTTTTCTGGCACAACAATCGATTTTGGACGACCTTCTCTTAAAATATATATTTACTCCTCACCTCAAAAAATAAGTTCATTTCAATATTTAAGTTCTAAAATGAACGTGTTGCTGTAATAATAGCTTAGCAACTACCAATTGCCATTTAGTCCGCCACGTAATGGAAGATCTACTCACACAGTAATGAACGACTTTCATATATACATATATATATATATATATATATATATATATATATATATATATATATATATATATATATATATATATATATATATATATATATATATATATATATATATATATATATATATCTATATATATATATATATATATATATATATATATATATATATACAAATTTGGTAATCCGAACACATTTTTTGAGAACTAGATAATCTGGATTACCAAATGCAAATATTTCATCATTTCAAGGTAAAATAACAATGTTATTTCTTTTGATGTAATTGGTCATTGTAATTGCGATAGTCATAATAAAGCCGTTATAAAAAGGAGTTCCTAACAAATGTCGGAGGGCCATCAACTTGGCTTACCTTCTTCCTTTACCAGTATAAGCCCCTTTTTTCCTCCAAAGCATTACTAACACCAATCAATTGCTGCTGATATTCAGTGACCGTTTGAAAAGATTGGATCAACTCATATTGCATAACCCCCACCATATACACATCAACACCCTTTTGGGGTGCGATATTTGCTTCTGTTGTAGATTGGCTCACTAGGATTAATCCACGAATTTCGCCTCTTTGATTGTTCTTGAATCTAGAGAGTAATGATACATACTCATCAAAAATGACATAAGAAAAAAATTAAAGAAAAAATGAAGAAAAAAAAGATCACAGTGCCTAGTTTTTTGAATTTTCCATAGGTTCTGTAAGCGTTTAGAAATTCTACAGTGTAACTCCTAGTCCCTGTCCGAGCTCTAGCAGTATACCACACAGATTTCCTTCCAGCAGTACTTCCAATTCTTCATCCACCACTTTTTTGGTTGCTCGGGGGTATTGTTTCATTTAAGTCAAATATTTTACTTTGGAATTGCTAGAATCACTTCTTACTAATACTGTAGTATGTATTCAACATTATCTCCCAAAGCTGTACAAATCATGTCCTGAGCGTCCGGAGATTTTTTTTTACTTGAACCTCAGATGTTTTTCGAAGAACATCGCACAGCATTTTCAGGTTATTGTCATTGTTGGTTTTGCTGCAATAAAGATATTTTCCTCCTTGATGGCTTCTGGGTTTCTTTTTCAGGTTATTCATTTTTGAAAGGTAGCGCTTTAAAATAACTATACGGCAAAATGATCTTATTCTAATAGGTTTTGTAGTCGATAAAACGACAGACAACACTATCACGCTGAGGGTTATTGTTCACTTTCAACCTCATTGTCATTCTTTTCTGAAAACGCTTTGACAAAACATTCCAATTCCTCGTTGGTGAATATCTTATGCTGTTCGTTTATGTAATCATTCAGTTCCCCGTCTGGCATATCATTAAATCCTTCTCCATTTATTTGCCGCATTGCGTTAATTCACTGATAAACACTGTTTTTGACACCCAAATTGTGTAATGATATTTAATTGTACTTATCTACTCTCACAACAAAAACAATGTTATATTTTTTCCAGTCACGCTCAGTTTTTTTGTGACAGCGACATATTCAATTTCACCTCATATACGTATTTATGTGGGAATAACGTCATATCTAAAGTTAAATAGCTATCATTTGATAGCTATCTAACTTTAGATATCATTTGAGTTAATAAGGCGAAACATATGTAGACAAAAAGAAAAATTTCTCCGGACGCTCAAGACATGATTTGAACGGCTTTGGGAGATAATGTTGAATATATAATCAGTACTAGCAGCTTGAACTAATACTAATTAGTGTTAGTAGCTAATTCAAGCTAAGCTAATGCTAATTAGTATTAGTTCAAGCTACTCTTGAGAAAGC
This sequence comes from Cosmopolites sordidus, assembly GCA_031761425.1. Lineage (NCBI taxonomy): Eukaryota > Metazoa > Arthropoda > Insecta > Coleoptera > Curculionidae > Cosmopolites > Cosmopolites sordidus. The sequence goes on from JARFXV010000533.1 coordinate 122,915, forward strand.
CCTAACAAGGCGAACCATATGTAAAGCCCAATCAATAATAAACGTTTGAAACATTAAAAAGCTACAAGTGAATCATTGAAAATCCTAGTATCATTTGGGTTACTTTGATTTTCCTGTGCGCCATCACAGTATAATCATTTATTTATATAAATATACCCTAGTATTAAAATTGAGAATTTACAAAAATAAAACGAAGACTGTTTCTTCAACTGAAAATTCCAATTATAACAAAACAACACTCAAATTTTCTGAATATTGAATTGAATAGGAAATTACAATTCAGAAACTACAAAATAATATAAAATAAAAATAAATTCATTTGGTTTATCAATTTTAAACATTGGTTTGAACATACTAGAAAAAATGCAAGAATTTATGAATCACAGCAATTGGGCTTTTGAACATTTTCTTTTTGTCAAAGATGGAAAGATATATAAGTTTGATAACAAAACTTCTTATACTTAAAAAGCTATATCAAATTGAAAATAAATTTTTAAACTTAGTACCGATGACACGCCGACAATTCTTGAAAAAAACCGGAACAATTGTGACCCCACAATTGTACCGAAGGCCAATATCGCACATCGGATCGGATCGGTTCGGAGCAATTCGGTTATATCGAAATTTTCTTTGGGGCTCTTTCTGAAAAGATGTTCGGAAAGAATCGGAGTCTCTGATAAATTAAACAATTTATCGATCTTAGTCATTGTTCTATGGGTTTAACCTATATCTTTTGGTTTGCTATCGATTTGGAAATATACTTGCTTTTAATTGTTGTTCAGGCTTTCGGTGCAGTTTTCGACGTTATACTCATATATCTTTAAATAAGATATGGAGGCTCAGAAGTAAGTTCAAAATGAAATCAGTTTAGGGTTCCTTTTGTTTTTTGCATTCGTTTTTATAACGTTTATTTATATTATTTAATTCATGTAGGGAAAACAAATTAACGTGCCAAATTTCTAAGAAGGAATATTCCTGCGTGTCCGCAAAGAACCTACATGTACCAACACAACCGAGGGTAGTAACAATGAAAAAGCCCTACAGGATCGTTTATTTTTTAGGATACGAATAATAATATTCAAGAATTAGACAAAAATATACAAGAACAAAATTCGACTACCAGTTTCGAAGGAAATCGTATATGAAATGTCTTATACTTTACAAGATAAGTTTTACAAGATAATCTAATATGTAGATGGTCGAATAATACAGAAATTTGTGTGATTAGTTGGATGAATATCAACTAGTTAAATTAAAGACTGGTAAAGCAGTTTTCCATAGAATTAAAACAAACATCTGAAGGAGTATGCAAAAAAAAAAATAGAAAAGCAAACCTACTATTCAAACAAAAAGTAAAGAAAATGGTATATTTCTATTCTAAATAAAACAAAACAGTTAAAATATTTAGTGTTTTTCAGGATTTTGGTACATTTCTTCTATTAATTGAACATATTTGTTTCATAAAGTATGTTTAAACATAGGTTAGAAATTTCACACTTCGACTATAAAAGTTTTCCACTCAAAAAGGTGCCTTATCTTATTTGGGAAATCTCTGGCTGGTCATGCATTAGAGTTAGTTGAAAGCCAGATTTATTTATATTTGCATATATTAATAAGACTCTAACGTTGTGGTTTGTAAAACATGTAAGGCGAAAAATCGCCATCGGTTTAAAAATACTGAAAACGTTAATTAAAACAATAATGTAGTATGGGTGGAATTTTTTTGAAAATATTGTTAATAGAGTTTAGTGTGGTGGCACTGTAATATATTATCCTAGTTGGGGGAAGTTTTATTATGTATATTTAACAGTGTATTTTTTATTGAAATAAAATTAGCTTTTTAAACAGTATGCATGTGTTTTCTAATTATGATTCTAATAATTTTTCTAATTATAATTTATATTGTTTTTTCACTCAAAAAATAATTACAAAACTAGAAAACACCTTTTGGTTATTCAATATTTAACATTTTTCGTTATTTTTGAAAACCAATATTACCAATATTACAAATATATACAAAAGATTGCTATTTATAACATTATATATTTTTTTTGGCTTGAGTATTTATCTGCTAAAGCTGCACAATCGTGACATTGAGTGTCTTGAACTTTTCTTAATTTTTCATTAATAATCAAGGTAACTGTATAAGCTTTACTCCGAACTTTATGTTCTCGACATAGACACCTTTTTACAGTGCAAATATCATTTTTGCGGTTAAGTTGAACAAAACATATAACCTTTTCACCGTAACTTTCTCGTGACACCCTACAAATAGTTTAATTATATTTAATAGACATATTTTGTTTCTTATTTACATTTACATTATTATTATTTTTTAAAAAACTTACATCGATGCTTTAGCACCTCGAACTTCAGCTGAATTGTATATATTCAGAATTGTATATTATCAAAATTAGCCTTTATGAACTCTTTGTCACGCATTACTGAACTAAATTAGTAATCTACAATATTTTATTTTACACTTAACTAACAATAATTTTGACAGTATGTATACGAATAGAAGCCGTTGACACTACTGACGTGAAAACACTTTATATTCTGACGTCACAAACATAGCCGCCAATCGCGGCGCGTTCAACGTCACGTGATTTTTTTTAAATTTTATACATTTTAATTAATTTATAATTAATTATAACAAGTTTTTAAAAAGTTTTTCCCATCGATTATCAATATTATTTATGATTAAAGGAACATATTAGATAGACAAACCGTATAAATATGTATGTATAGTAAAAATGAGAACTAGATAATCTTCAGAGAGGTAGTTAGAAAGTGTGAAAAATAAAAATGTATCCTCCACCAGGTCAATATTTGAATATTATTTTGTTTTATCCGTTTTTCTCTACAAATGCAATATTGCGCAATACCCAAGATAATAATTATTTTGTTTAATTATGGGTCCCCCACATGGACCTCCTCACCATCACTACCACCACCGCGGACCATACCATTTCGGTCCCCCTCCACCATGTCCACCACCTCCATCTCCGCCACATCAACACCATCTTCTACCACCACCTTACCGTTTTCGGTGTTCTCACATAAACCCTACATCAGGATGTAAGCATTGCAGTGGATGGCGTAGTTGAAGCTTATGAATAAAAAAAATGTTTTCTTAAATTTCAAATATATTTTTTATATATCTTTTATAGTAGATTTATAATATTATAGCAATAAAATATTATATTGTATTTGTTTCATATTTTTACAAAAGAGAACAAAACAAAAATTTGCATATCATGTACGAACCCCAGTTTACTCATGGGTTTAAAAAAATATTTTAAGAAATAATAAATTATAGCAGTTATTTGGGTAATTCTAAAGACAATATTCAGAAAAATAATTAAAGGCTGGAGTTTTATGAATTAGGAAGTAATGATTGGATTGTTATCATATATACACTGGACGATTCCTCTTTAAATTACCTTTCTTGCCATGTAGTAAAAGCTGTACTATTCCATTTGAAAAAACTGAACAAAACTCCAAAAAAACTATTGTTAAATGTAACGCCACCTCGCGGTTTCATTTATAAACTAAATAATTTATCTCCCAGATTATCTGATTGTCCCAGCAATTGCCTTTTAAATGAATCCAAATTGAGGAAAATCGGTTAAGGCAAACGGACATTAGACGACTTTTTATCTCAATAGGTAAAACTCCCCCCCAGCCCTCTGTTCGTAAAATTACGACAAAATGTCATAAAACAAAGTTGTAGGAGACAGTTTGGTAATTATAACTGAGAATTTTTCTTACTCGGTTAACACTTGAAAATACACAAAAAAAGTGATTTTTAAAAATGTTTAGCTCGTCACGCCCTCTTGCGGTCGTTTTAGAAGCTTAAACATATTTTTGGTGAATTTCTCATGATCATTTTTAGTACAATTTTTTTTCCCCCAAAGCTGTGGGATAAATAGTTTTCAAGATACGGCCGCGATCCATTCTTAATGGGACACCTGGGATATATATATATATATATATATATATATATATATATATATATATATATATATATATATATATATATATATATATATATATATATACATGCATTTTGTTGATTACTTGACTGGGAATGGGTCCCACCCATCCTTTCCATTGGAGGGCACACAGATGAAACAGCATTCACAGTCAACAACCCATACTTTTCGCTGACTTCCTGTCGGATGGCATATATATGCAGTGTTAGAATTCTTTGGACTGCGTCCAATGAGACAACAGTGCTGAGTGTCATCAGACACCCAACTGCTGGGTTCCACAATCTCATGTGGAACATAAAACAACCTGCCTACGGCAAGACACACAATATCTACAATAAGAAATTCATATCCACACACGCAAAAATAAGACACTAGAACACAGTAATCAAACCAGAGGTACTATACGCAAGCGAGACAGTTACACTCCACCTAAAAAGCGGCATAGAAAACATACTAGAAGAAGAACGCAAAATTATGAGGAACCAAGGCCCAAAACTAACAAAGGAAGGATACAGATTGCATTCCAGAAATACCACAGAAAGAATGTCCAACGTAGAAGCGGACATAAGTAAAAGAAGGTTGAAATTTTATGGACATATCACTAGACTCCCACCTGCAAGACTCACCAATGGAATGTTTACATAATACAAGGGGTCAAGTCTACAGTACCATGGATCGCACAAGTCAGAACTGAGCTGGGAAAGGCACAAATGGACCCGACAGAAATTGAGGATAGAAGAACGTAAGAAACAAAACACATATGTGGAATGGGGCATCAGAGAGCGAAGTTTCGAGGAGATCGGGGACAAAGTGGATGGAGGAGAGAAAGAGAATCCACGGAGAAAAGATGCGAGAGATGTGGCAGATCAGAAGGAATACTCGAAAATGAGTCCGCATGCTTTGCGTGATCCAACCGGGTCTATGCGCACCTAGTAATAATAATAATAATAATATAGGGGGCGGATAGTCCGCTTCGTGAGTGGCGCCACCACCTTCCCGAGCTGAGAGGAGTAAACCTCTGAAAAAAAAATCCCCAAGCTTAAGGTGGAAATCCATCGTGCCGAGGAGCTGAATGGCACAGGGTTAAAGTGTCTCTAACGATGTCTCCGGATACCTAGCGGCCTCCGGTAGTAAATAGCTTTCCCATGGTAAATCGGGGCTCTGCCTTGGGTGACCATTTTTCCCTTGAACCCAAATATATTTATGGAGAATAAAGTACATAATATTATACAAGGCGGTAGGGTTTTGCGGACAAGAACCCCTCGGAACCGTCGGGAGGATTTGTCCGGGGTTGGTGAATTTGGAGCTAGTGGCGGTTCCTAACTCTATGGCACCACAAGAATGGCAATGAAAGAGGCACTCGAACAACAATTAGATCATCTAAGTCTAGCAACACCAAAGACTTTACACAAAATCAACAGAGAACGGAAATTAATAATGGAGTAGAAGATCAAAATACCCCGGTACTTGCTGGCTCGCCCCTAATAAGGAGGGCTGTCACTAGGACCGAACGCACTCCACGTATCAGATGGACACGCGAAATGAATATTGATGTAATGCATGCCTATTACTACGTAAACCAATGCGGAGATAACCCGCTACCTGGATGGAGGCATGCACTCCACCAAGGATATAAAAAGAGGTTCCCTGAAACTCAGCTGTCGGAGCAGAACTTAGCCGACCGTAAAAATGTAATTCTAAGGAAAAACTATCTAACCGAATCGGGATTAATGAACATCAAGAGAGAAATCGGTAATGAACTACATCAAAACATTATATATCAATAACATCAAGAAGATATTATGGACGTTCTTAACTCGAATACAGAGGAGTAACAAGTAGAACAAACTCGAAATGTATTACCAGAAGCCTCATCGTCTGAAAATGAAGAATCAATCTCGCAACGTAACTTTTTTAACATGCGAGAGAGGTTTTACTGCAATTTGGCCAGTTTTGCTGGCTCAAACCCATTGAATAGACCAAAAATTCCAGTACTGCATAATATTGCAAAATCGCGTATTACTCTAATGCAGATTATTAGAGTTTTGGAATCGGATTATTGGAGTTTTGGAGTTTGGGATGATAAATCTAAGCGATATACATCTTGCATTATATTGTGCAGCAGTGACTGCCATCGAAATTTCAGGTCAAAAGATTTACACCCATAATGCGGCTGGCGGTAGCATCCAGAAAAATACACCTGTCTGGAAAACGCGCCTTGAAAACAATATCAATGAGTTCCGGAGGAAAGTTGACATTATCTCAGAGTATCTTTCTGGTAATCAGTCAAATAAAGCAGAGAGAAAAGCAATCAAGCCAATAAATCTGGCATTGACTTCGATGATTCAAACCTGACAGAAAAATTGTTGGATCTAAAAGATCGGTTTAGGCAAAAAGCTAAATCGAAAGGAACAAGGCTAGCAAGATATAATGAACTAGAAAGCGAAAACATCAAAATTCAGGATTTGCAAATAGCCAAAAAAATTTTTATAGAGAACTCGAAGCAGAAGGTAACAGCAAGTCAGAACTTAAGAACATGAATGTGTCTTCCTTTGCGGAATATTGGAGATCGGTTTGATCGGTTGACGGCTACGAAAAATTGGCTCCTTGGGTTAAAAACCATTCAAGAACAGACAAATGCTCTCCCATATATGGAGTCTAACGATTTCACAGAGATTGACATTTGCACTGCTGTCAGGAAGACTCACAACTGGAAGGCGCCTGGACCACATGGATTGCATAACTTCTGGATTAAAAGCTTTACAGCCACCTATCCCGTACTTGTAAATGCATTTAAAGAGGTTTTAATAAATCCATACACTTTCCCCGACTTCCTAATGGAGGGCAATACATACCTACTGTTCAAAATAGACCTTAAATTATATGGAGAAACTAGAGAAAAATTAAACTCATTGATAGATATTATCAGATAATAATAATAGACATAATTATAATAATAAAGATAATAATATAGATACAAATATTTAGCCCCCAAAAGCATAAACTTGATCATAACCAGTTAAAGAAGGATTTTTCCATTCTATACCAAAAGAGACTTACAAAACTTTTAAACACCAAACTGAACAGTGGAAACCTCATTAGAGCGATCAACGGTTGGGCAGTGCCAACTCTGACATATTCTTTTGGCATTGTTAAATGGTCAGAAACTGACCTTGATGAACTTGATAGGTTAACACGCCGAACATTAACAAAGTTCCGATGCCTGCATCCAAACTCATCTACGAAAAGACTATACATCCCAAGAAAGTTGGGTGGTAGAGGCCTTGTATACGTAAAAAATATCTGTCTCAATCAAGAAAATAGAATGAGAAAACACTTCATTGATTCAAACAGTACGATAATGAAATTGGTTGCAAATGAGGACCGGGGTTTCACCCCACTGAACCTAAATAAACAAAATCGTATTGATAGCAGAACAACACTCACGGATTGTTCAACTGAAGTGGCTGACCGATGAATTCTTATACCCAGAAACAGAAGGTTTCGCGATATCTATTCAAGATAAGGTAACAAGAACAAAAAACTACGAAAAGCACATATTGCATTTGGACGTAGTCGATAAGTGCAGGAAGTGCGGTACTTTGGGGGAAACAATTGAGCCCATTATTGGCGGTTGCCCGGCCCTTGCTCCTAATGCTTATTTAGGACGGCATAATCAGCTGGCAAAAATTATACATCAACAAATTGTAAAAAATACTCGCTATTAGAAAGCGCACCTCCTGCATATTATAAGTATTCGCCTTCTTCTGTACTTGAATCATCCGATACCATTCTTTACTGGGACAGACCAATCACTACTGATCGAACGGTTGATTGTAACAGGCCGGATATTGTTCTAATCAACAAAAGGACAAGAGGGCTTTTATAATTGACATCGCAGTGCCGCTATCTCACAACATTAGAAAAACTGAGATAGAAAAATCCACAAAGTATGAAAATCTGGCATAAGACTTGAAGAACCAGTGGAAACTGGGTAAGGTAGATGTAGTGCCCTTCGTTATATCCGCCGAAGGCCTGATAAGTAAGAGATTTTCAAAGAACCTCGAGAGCCTCGGTATCTCGAGATCGATTGCCATAGTGGGACAGCGTGCCGTGCTTTTGCAGACGTGTCACATTGTTCGTAAAATATTATGCTAGGGTGAGAGGAGCTGAATTGCTTTTTCATCTTGGCATTGGAATATCGGCCAGCATGAGCTGAGAGTCTACAGTAAGGATCAGCAGAATAATAATAATAATAATAATAATATAATATAGATTATAATTATTATAATAATATAAATAATAATTAAAATAATATAATATAGAATAATAAAAATATAATTAGAGAATAAGAGTGCCTCGAACGCCTGCTTGACATGCGGAGGTCTTTTTCCGGAGACTAAAGGCTTTATGTGTGCAATTCAAGATCAGGTCGTGCACACTAAGAACTACCAAAAATATATAATTAAGGATGCACGTGTATCATATGACACTTGAAGGAAATGCCACGAAAAGCCTGAAACTATCCAACATATTGTAGGAGCATGTGGTAAACTCTCCCAGACGGACTATCTTCACCGTCATAATCAGGTGGCCAGTATAGCCCACCAGGAGCTTGCAAGTCGTAATAACCTTATAACAGAGCGAGTTCCTTATTATAAATACAACCCGGAGGCGGTACTAGATTCAGCCGATTTCAGGTTATATTACGACCGAACAATAATAACCGACAAAACCGTGCACTGTAATAGGTCAAATATTATATTGCTGGACAAAAAGAAGAAAACAGCATTCCTAATCGACATAACTGTTCCAAACACACACAACATTCAAAAGACGGCTGAACAAAAAGTACAAAAATATACACGACCTCAAGTTAGAAATAAAACAGATATGGAAGTCGAACCAAATCAATATTGTGCCATTAATAATCTCAACAACTGGCATTATACCAAAGAAACTGAAAAAAAACATCAAATTTCTGGGCTGGAAGAAAATCTGTTTAAAAGAATGCAGAGGGCAGTATTCCTTAATACCACTCCCATCGTCCGAAAATTTTTGGAGGAATGGAGTGTTTTGGCTACGACTCACACTTCATTTAAAATCCAGCTTAGCTGGGAAAAAAGATATAGAGGAACATAATAATAAAAATAATATATTATTATATTATATAATATAATATAATATTCCAGTATACCTCGCCTGGGCGGGTCACAGGTGGTGGATAGTGAAAGTTCCATTAGATATTAATGGACAGCTGCGAATATCCCAAAATAAGCAGCCCCGAATCAAGGCAAAAAGAAAACTAAATTCACTTAGCGTCTGACTTGTATCAAGCGGCTGAGTGGTCAGCGTCTGTTCACCAGTGGTGCGGCTGATATTTAAATTCTGGAACTAACCCCTCCATCCTTAACCTCTGAACCGTCATTTCAAACCTTTAATTCAAAGTACAAGATGAAGCGTTCTAGTAATTACAAAATTACCCCAGGAGGTAGACAATCCTCTGCCAGCTTTGCTGGTACAACCGGACTTTCGGATTCTGGGGCGTCCGGGCTTAAACGCAAAATCTTTCAGAGGGAGTCGGAGACCTCTGGCCAACGTCTGAAACCGAAAATAAAAACTTTCTTTGGAACGGTAAATATCAATTCTCTCCTGCGTCCAGGAAAACTACACGAATTGGGGCGAACATTAAATCAGCAAAAAATCCAAATTTTAGCTTTGCAAGAAACCAGATTAATAGATGATAACACCTTGGAATTCGGCAACTATAGACTTTTTAAAAGTAAAACGGACAAAAAAATACTCAAAAATACACCACATCTCGGTGTTGCTTTCGCTGTCTCAAGAAACATTCTTGGTTCTATAACAAATGTCCAGCCAGTAAATAATCGACTTATGATACTATCCCTCAAGTGTGCTAACAAAAACTATACATTAATCAATGCACACCTCCCAGTTAACGAAGAAAATAAATCTAATCCTGAAAAAGTAAATAAGTCCTGGGAAATTCTGGAAAAGACTATCTCTAAAATTCCCTCTAACCATGTAAAAATCCTATTGGGTGATTTCAACGCCCAACTAGGGAAAGAAAAAAAGTACAGGAAAACAGTCGGCAGTTTTCCCGCTCACAAATGGACTAACCATAATGGTAGAAGATTGGTTAAACTATGTTCGCAGTTTAATCTAAAAATAATGTCAACCCATTTTAAGAAGAAAATAACAAAACAAAAGACCTGGAGGTGCCCAAACACGTACATGGGTGAATTTCAAATTGACCATGTTGCCATTCCGTACCCCAATTATAAAGAGATTTTGAATGTTCAAGTCAGGAAAGGAGCAAATATAGACACGGATCACTACTTGATTAGTATCAAACTTAGCTTAAAACCTCGAAAACTTATTCAAAAGGGGCAGGTAATACCAAAGTTTGACCCAACGAAAATAAAACCAGCCCTAACAGAAGAGCTTGATAAACAACCTGCACAGAACTGGCAAGAATTAAAACAAAAAATTATTAAAACAGCCTTAAAGTTGGTCCGTTTACAAAATCGTAGAAAACATCCGTGGTGGCATAAAGTTTGCGAGCAAACAGTATTAAGTCGAAGTAAAGCATTCAAAGATTGAAACAGTCAAAAAACAGCAATAAACTATAACATCTTTTTGGAAGTAAGAAAAGAAACATCGAAGCTAATTAGACAAACTAAAAGAAAATATGAAAACAATTAACCTAATGAAATAGAAAAAGATTTCCAAAAAAATAACACCCGAAACTTTTACAAAATATTTAAAACTAAATTAACAGGCTATCAACCGCAGAGCATATGCTTTCAAAAGGAAAACGGACAATTAGCTCTAAATAACCAAGACAATTGCAAGGAACTTGCGAAATATTTTAAACAAATACTAAACTGTCCTGAGCCCTTAAACAAATTATACACTTAAACACATTACTACACTAAACCCTAAACAAACAAACCCAGATTCATTACCACCGAATGAAGAGGAAATAATTAGGCAAATCAAGCGGCTTAAAAATAACAAAGCTTCTGGTGAAGATGGAATCACTGCTGAACTTTTGAAATCCGCTGGTCCAGGTACAATCGAGGAAATAACCAAAATTCTACAAGAAGTTTGGCGAACCGAACGGATGCCGGAAGACTGGAAAGATGCTCTAATCCATCCACTACATAAGAAAGGAGATAGAACGGATGTAAACAACTATAGAGGAATATCTCTTCTCCCAGTTTGTTACAAGATTCTATTTCAATGTCTACTAGACAGAGCACAGGGACAGTTAGAACCGAACATTGGTGAATATCAACCAGGTTTTCGACCGGGCAGATCCTGCCCTGAACAGATCCTGAATCTAAAGTTGATTCTAAGACATCAAAAACTGTACAATAAAAATCTCGTCTGTACATTTGTGGATTTCAAAAAAGCATATGATTCTATTGACCGCGAATCTTTATTCCGAATCTTGAAAGAACAAGGACTAGATCTGAAAACGCTGGCAATTATTAAAGCTACGTTAACTAACACGAGGTCAAAAGTTAAATTCATGGGTGACATCTCAGAGCCCTTCGAAATTAAAACTGGTGTGAGACAAGGGGATGGACTCTCGCCACTCTTATTTAACTGTGTTCTAGAAAAAGTAATACAGGAGTGGCGTGAAAAATAGTCGGCACTGAATATTGACCAGCCCATTAAACTGGGGAGAACCAACATCAAAATTGATTGTCTGGCATTTGCTGATGATCTAGCAATTTTAGCTCAAGATGTATTAACGGCAGAGAAACAGATTGCAATCCTAAAAGAAACAGCAGAAAAGGTAGGACTCCAAATTTCCTTTGAAAAGACACAATACATGACCTGCAACAGACTAAGGACGCCATTTCTAAAAACAAAATATGGTAACAACAGACGAGTCTCTCAATTCAAATATTTGGGTGAAATAATCATGGAAAATGGGTTGGAAAAAGCAGCCAATAAGGGTAGATGTCAAAAAATGGAAACGGCATTGAGACTTACACAAAATATTTACAACAAAAAATGCATATCTAAAAACACAAAACTGAGACATTACAACACGGTTATTAAGCCAGAATGTCTATATGCTGCAGAAACACTCATTTTGAACAGAAAGAGGGACATCGAGGACATTGAAAAGAAGGAAAGAAAAATCATAAGAAAAATCCTAGGCCCCGAACAAATAAATAGCACAACATACCGACTTCGAGAGAACCAAGAAATCAAACAATACACAGATATACATAGCGATATGAGAAAAAGAAGACTTAAGTTTTACGGACACATCAAATGGATGAATCCGAGTAGGCTACCTAGACAAATAGTCGAATTTTATGAAAATAGGAGTAGAGCTAAAGTAGAAATAATTAAATGGATTGCGGCAATTAAAGAGGGCCTAAAATCAGCAAATATTACACAAAGTGAAATTCAGGATAGAGGTTGTTTCAGACACAAGGTTAACGTTTGGAAGATTGGCCAGAGAGAAAAATGTAGGAAGACTGGAACAACTTGGTCTGACGAAAGGAAAAAAGCTCATAGCGAAAGAATGAAATTAGTATGGGCTCAAAGGAAGGCTAATAACAACAAATGCCTCTAATTGTACTTCGCGTGGTCCACCAGGGCCCACACCTGAATAATAATAATATTATAATATAATATATTTGCAAATTATTGGCAATCAGTTTGGAAAAGATCAGATGACGATGAAAAATCGGTACCTTGGATTAAAACAATTTAACAGCACACAACTGTTCTCCCAGAAATGAAGTTTAACGATTTCACGGCGATTGACATTTGCACCGCCGTCAAGAAAACTCATAACTGGAAAGCTCCTGGACCAGATGGACTGCATAACTTCTGAATTAAAACCTTTACGTCTACCCACCGCCCACTTGCTAATGCATTTAAAGAGGTAATGATAAATCCTGATACTTTCCCGAATTTTTTAATGGAAGGCAATACATATTTTCTGTACAAAAACGGTGATGCTAAGCAACCCAATAAGTACAGACCCATCACATGTCTGTCAGTATTGTATAAATTGTTGACAGCCCTAATTAATCAATGAAAAAATGTACAAACATTGTGATAAAATATTTTTGAAGAGCAGAAAGAATGTATAAAAGCAAGCCTGGGATGCAAGGAATAGCTAACGATCGATGTTGTAGTTTTCGAACAAGCGCGGAAAAGAAAACGCAACCTAAACATCTGCTATATAGACTACAGCAAAGTCTTCGATAGTGTTCTCCACGACTGGTTACTAGAAATCCTGAAGATTTATAAAATAAGCCTTCCCATCATTAACTTCTTTAGGTGCCTGATGGGGAAATGGAAAACAAATCTCTTTATCGATCAACAATGCATTACAACTGCGAATATCGAGAGAGGAATTTTTCAGGGAGATTCCCTTTCTCCAGTTTGGTTTTGTCTAGCCCTAAACCCTATATCCACATTACTGAACGACAGTAATATATGATATAAACTAAACATGAGGAATTCACGAAAGCTCTGGCAACTACTATATATGGATGACCTTAAACTCTATGGAGAAACTAGAGAAAAACAAAAGTCCTTAACAAAAATAGTCAAAGAATTTAATAGGGATATCAAAATGTCATTCGGACAAATGCTCTACCATTGGCATTCAGAAAGGAATAGTCAATAATCAACATTTAACATACTGTAACATACAACAACTGGCACCAGAAGTTAAAGAAGAACTTTTCTACTATGTACCAAAAGAGGCTTACAAAACCTTTAAATACCAAACTGAACAGTGGAAACCTGGTTAGAGTGATCAATGGATGGGCAGTGCCAACTCTGCCCTATTCCTTTAGTGTTGTTAAATGGTCAGAAGCAGACCTTGATGGACGGGATAGATTAACACGTCGAACATTGATAAAATTCCGATGTCTGCATACAAATTATTCTATAAAGCGACTATACATTCCGAGAAAATTGGAATGTAGAGGCCTCGTAAACATTAAGAATTTTTGTTTGAACCAGGAGAGCAAGATGAGATAGTGCTTCATTAATTCAAGCAGCCCGCTAATAAGGTTGGTTGCTAGTGAGGACCGGGGTTTCACCCCACTAAACCTGCATAAAGTGAACCGTGTTGGTGATAGAACAATACTCACGGATTGTGGTCCGTGAATGGAAACAACAGACACCGCATGGACGGTATCCAAAGTCACTCGAGGATGATACCATTGATGAATCATTGTCTCTGAAATGGGTGACCGATGGGCTGTTGTACCCAGAAACAGAAGGTTTTGCTACATCCATTCAAGATATGGTAGTAAGAACGCGAATCTACGAAAGGCATATCCCTTTCTATAGTACACATACAAGTATACTACACATGGATGTTACCGACCGATACAGGAAGTGCGGTACAGTGGGGGAGACGATTGAACACCCTATCGGTGGGTGTGTAGTTCTTGCCCCTAATGCTTATTTAGGAAGACATAGTCAGCTGGCGAAAATTATATATCAGCAAATTGCATTAAAGTACTCGCTATTAGATAACGCACCTCCTCCATATTATAAGTACTCACCTTCTCCCGTACTGGAATCATCCGATTCAATTCTATACTGGGATAGACCAACCACAACAGATCGAACAGTCGATTATAATAGACTAGACATTGTTCTGATTAGTAAAAAGGAGAAAAGAGCTTTTATAATTATAATATATATATATATATATATATATATATATATATATATATATATATATATATATATATATATATATATATATATATATATGCCTGCGGTTTTTTTTTTCAAAATTCAAGGCTTTATTGTAAAAAACTGATTAATCATTTATGATTCAAAGTATTGTCCATCGTTGGTCACTACTTTCTTCAATCTTTGAGGCAGCATTCGAATCCCGCGTTGAAAAAAACTGGCCATCTTTTGAAGCGATCCACGAATCAATACAATTTTTGACTTCTTCATAAAACCGGAAGAGCTGGTCAGTCAGGCCATGGGCTATCGATCGAAACAGGTGATAATCAGAGGAAGCAACATCTGGAGAATACAACGGGTGAGGTAGGACTTCTCATTTCAACGTTTCCAAGTATGTTTTGACCACTTTCGAAACATGGCTTGTCATGCTGCAAAATCACTTTTTCGTGTCTTTCGCTGTATTGCCGCCCTTTGTCTTTCAATGCTCGGCTCAAACGCATTAATTGCGTTCGATAACGATCCCCTATGATTGCTTCAAATAGTTTTAAAAGCTTATAATACACTACATCGAACTGGTCCCACCAAATACAGAGCATGACCTTGGAGCCGTGAATATTCGGTTTGTCCATCGACGTAGAAGCGTGGCCGGCATATGCCCATCATTTTCGACGCTTGAGGTTATCGTAATAAACCCATTTTTCGTCCCCAGCCACAATGCAATGCAGAAATCCCTTCCGTTTTTGCCTTTCAAGCAACTGTTCAAGCAAACAAACGGCGTTCAACATCTCTCGGTTTCAACTCATATGGTACTTATTTCGACAACTACCCACCGCTAACGCCATCTATAGGTAATATCTATGCCAAAATAATATTTAAAGGAATATTACGAAGACTGCATAACGCACAACCAAGAGAGCAAGCAGGATTCGATAGTGGATTCATTACAATGGATCATATCCAAGTTGCCCAACAGGCCATAGAGAGGCACAATGAATGCACCATGCCACTGGGCTTGACTTTTATTGACTATGAACAGGCTTTTGACTCAATATCAAAGCAAGCCATAATGGATGCATTGTTTAACCAAGGAATAAACAGAGCCTATGTAAACCTACTGAGATCCGTGTATGATGAAACTACAACGACAGTTTACGTCTTCGATTTTGAAGTTAAAATCAATACAGAACGGGCTGTACGACAGGGTGACTCAATATTGCCTGTTCTTTTCTCAGCCTGCCTTGAAGAGGTACTCCGTAATCTAGATTGAGAACAGGACAGAATAAAGATTGCAGATGATATCGTTCTCCTGTCACAAGACCCAGATGACCTACAAAAACATATACAAGAGCTGCAAAGGGCAGGAGAACCATTTGGCTTGAAAATAAACCTGAAAAAGAATCAGGTTATGTTCAACAAATTTGTTGAAAAGAGAAGAATATCTATTTTAGGAAGCGAATTAGAGGTTGTGGACTACTACATATATCTTAGGCAAAGTATTTCAATGGAGGGTGATACTGTCCGATAAGTGGGACGGCATGTTAAGTGTGGCTGGCAGGCTTAACATAGTGTTTAACAACAAACTCCCACTTTGTCTGAAGAGAAAAGTTTTTGATCAGTGCGTGCTGCCTGTTTTGACATAGAAAAGTGAGACATGGACACTCACATCACAATCAGTGCAAAATTCGGGTAGCACAGAGGGGAATGGAAACGTTTTTATGGTATGAATGCATACCGTTAGAAAGAGGATAAACCAGAGAATTTTTTAAAGAATTCGAAGACCATGATCGCTTTTAGTTTTTTTTTAATATGCAATTCAAAATTGAGCTTTAAATGTATTTTTACTTCTTTCAAAAACTTTGTCCAAAACAAGTCTATAAAAAAAAGATGCCGCTTGCATCTAATTTTTATTTTAATGGAACCCTACACATTTGAAAAACTCCAAACACTTTTGGAGTTTTTCAAATAAAGAATTAAATAATTAACATAAAAAACCTGTGAGCCCAATAATGCTTTATGGAGGTTGAGGAGATAGCAAAAGACCCCTCCTATCGGCCATTTTAATTTGGCAAACGATGCACCAAACACCCTGTATATACACATGATAAATAATACCAATATTACTATTCAATATAGTTTATTGAAGGCAGCATATCAATTAAATCTGAATCACTAACTGAAGATGATATGGTAACTGCAGAGGAACGTACAGTATCAGCCTTTTGAACATCATAAGTATCCTTATCGCTAATGGAATCATCAGATTTGTTCGCATCCATGTTGATGTTTTTATTATTAAACCGTACTTCAACATCCAGTTTACGTTCCGTTCGAAATTTCATGTTTTTAGATGGATTCTGTGATGGACATCTCTGTTCCGACTCGAGTATCTCCAGAATTCCTGGTCTGATATCACCGTTTTCGGTAAAAAGACCGATGGCTTTCAGCATTTTCTCATCGGCAAAACAACGATCCCTTTCGGTTAGCTCCAACGGGTGACTTCTAATAGGTTCAGTGGGGATCTCTTAAAAGAAACATGTAAAATATTAATAACACTGAAACATAGGCATTTGATTGCATCTGTTAGTGTTTTGGCATTCTCGATTGAAACTTGATTATGGGTGTTCATAGAAATGACGTTATATGATAAATCAAGCTAAAGAAACGAAAGTTATACCGAGTATATTTCTTAACATTCAAAACATAACAATTTCAAACATTTATAAAAAAGTTTTTTTAAGCAACTTTTGAAATTTGGATACACAACAAAATAGAGGGGTTCTCCAGGAAACAAACTATAGGGTGTTTTTTTAGTGCGTCCGAACACTTTAAATATAAATAAAACAAAAACCAAATACTTGCCTTGAAACTATTTATTTTGCAATGGCATTAATGTTTGAAAACAACTTCGAACACATCTCCCCCTTGGCTACTTCTAACAAAGCGCAGTCTGTCAATCTAATTTCCGACCACTTTTTCAAGCAATTGGGCTTTTATATCCGCAATTGTCCGAGTTACGTTGGCTTCCAAGGCATCAATAGTTGATGTTTTATCGTCATAGACCAAATAATTATTATAACCCCAACGAAAATAATCTAAAGGCGTCAAAACACCGAATTGTTTCCTCAATAAATCGATTGTTGCGTTGGTTGTATGACATGTGGAGCCGTCCTGTTGGAACCCCATCTCCTCCAGATCAATACCATTCAAAATCGGAATTAAATAATCATTGATCATCGCTTTGTAACGATCCCCATTAACGAATTGATAAATTTGGATTTTCATCAACACTGCCAGCAACGGCAATATTTTCTTCGGAACACAGTTTTTGGTCTTGTTTTTGTTTTAACCCTTAATTACTCGCATGAAGAAAATTACATAGCTGCTCGCACGGGGTCTCAGGTGACCCCAAATTGCAGAAATTATTTTTAATATATGCCAAATAAATATGTAAATAGTATAAAAGTACTTTATTTGGACTGTTACATTTTCAAGAAATAACATGAATTTTATATAACATAAATATTAATTTTATTAGACAAAAACAAATTAAATTAAAATAATTAGCAAAAATTAACATTTTATACATATAGTGAGATCAAAGTTAAATAATTATATTTTTAGGAACTCTTCAAATCACTGTCATCACACTGTGGACAATATATCTCAAAGTGATCATTGCACACAAATTTTGCGCATTTTTTACATTTTGTTGCCATTTTGTGATCGCTTCTTCGTGGACACTTATTGCAACGGCCACTTTTTGCTGTGGCTGCTGGAACGCGATTTTCCAAGATTTTGGACAAGTTCGACAGACAATTGCCACAAGATATCTCGCCTCACGTGAGTACGTAAATTGTCTGTATTTGATTGATGCACAATGAGTGCATTTATGCCTGTGACATTTACAAAATGGCTAGTGGCTATCGTTTAGTTCGCCTTCCTACATTGTAAGTGCCACACAACTGATCATTGGCGTCCACTCCTCCTTTTGTGCTGTTATAATACATGATTATTGCAGGCTTCCGTTGGGCACCTGAAATTGGGTCGACATCAGCTCCGTGATGCATCGAAGATAACAACACAAACATACGAAACCATGGCCAATGTTTTTTCAAAACCGAGAAGCGTTGTTTGGCATAAAAGCCTGACGGATATCTTTAAAGTTCCAACTAAGGTGAGCTTGTAGAGAGAGTCCAACAATTCATTTGCGAATTTGACGCTCGTATACCAATTGTCAGTGGTAACATTTCGGCAACTTTCTTTTGTCGGCTCTACAAGACGTTTTCCTATGTCATTAGGACTGTTCAAGACTTGGTAAGAACCCGCAGGCAGGCAGAATAAACTTCGAAAGCCACCAAATAAAAAGTTTTTGAATCTACTAAGGCCTGTTTTTTTATGCCGAATTTATTTGGATTTAATTGGTATGCAAACTTTGCCTTTGAAGCGGCCACGAAACACAATCAATTGCTCATCTATCACCACATTTTCGCCCGCCGAATAAGTTTTTAAAATTTTGCTTGCAACATGTCGCAGAGCTCGCATATAGCTCTGCCAAGTTATCAATTTGTTGACATTCAGATCGTATTGTTCTATCGTCAAATCTAAGGCATCGCAGTAAAAATAGAAAACGCTGATAACTAATTGTCAGGCGAAACATCTCTACACCGGTTCCATCGGTAGCCCAGAGATCTATGAAATTGAGAAGTAAAGCTCTCAACACTGCAGACATAATCAACAAACCCAGGAACGGTTTTATTTCTTCAACGTCTGTATCTTTTGCATCACGTTCCCTTTGAAAGTTGTTTCTGACTTCTCCAATGTATTTGTTTGTGTTTGTTACAAGCAAATTCAAAATGTCATCTGAAAAAAACAAACTGAAATATTCCAGAAGAGACTTTGCCGATTTTGCTGCTGACTTGACACCCGGTAGGTGTAAAATTATGTTATTGCCTCGTGTTCTGACAGCGCTCGATGGAGGAGACTTTGACCATTGTTGTTTAGGACCATTTCTGTCGTTATATCTTGTAAAATAAAAATTGTCATACTGCTCTGTAGAGACGTTTTCATCATTATCTGACGATTCACGTGAATGTGAAGGAGATTCATTTATTTCGCTGGCATTATCGTGATCACTTTGGATTATCTCACCTGACTCTGACTTAGATTCTGAGCCTCCAACTTGTTCTTCGTCAGAAGCTTCTGCCAATCATTGCAAAATATTCTCTCTTCTATCCATAACTAATTCTAAAAAAAAATACAAATCTCACGATAATT
This sequence comes from Cosmopolites sordidus, assembly GCA_031761425.1. Taxonomy (NCBI): domain Eukaryota; kingdom Metazoa; phylum Arthropoda; class Insecta; order Coleoptera; family Curculionidae; genus Cosmopolites; species Cosmopolites sordidus. The sequence continues at coordinate 142,906 of JARFXV010000533.1, forward strand.
AGCAATTTTTTGATAACTTTGTTTTATAAAACTGTAAAAAATATATTCATGACATAAATTTCTACACTGGACTAACAATAATATAAATTGAAGTAATAATACACAAAAAAAAAAAAACAATTCAACTATTTTTTTCTATGAGATTTTTGTATGAACTCAAGACCATAACTCACGATTCGAACGATGGATATGCGTAATTTTTGTTTTAAAGTAAAGTTTTTGGGGTTCGACGCGCATCAGCAACTGAGAAGGTTATTTAGCCACTGCACCTACAGCTGATAAACGTGCTTTCCGAACCACGGTCATCAGCTACCGAAAACCCCGGTCAGCACCCTCCTCGGGCTATCAACCCTTGGTTTTGTGCTTAACCGAAAGTATCTCAGGAAGCCCACCGACTGGCGAGTTACCAACGTAGAAAACCTCTCAGAAGGCATCCGGCCTTACCCAGCCTCGAACTGACGTGACTAGAGGTGATTCCTAGTCAGATTTTACACTCTTACCTAGAAACATTCACAAGAATTTAAAAAAAACTTCTTTGCCTAGTACGGGATTCGAACCCGCTCCACATAAACTGCCGTAACATAAAGCTGACGCCTTAGACACTACAGCTAATGTAACTCCTAACTTGTGTATTGTTGGTTACGGTCTTTGTTTTGTTAGTTACGGTTGGTTACGGAAAAAAAATTCGAGACAATTCGGAAAAACTCGGACAAACTGCAAAAATCATAATTTTTGTAATCACTCTCGATCATAACTGACGATAGCAATGACACATTTGGTTCATTCTTTTTTTTTTGTTCGTTATGCTCCCGGGATGGAAATAACTCAATAAAATGTTTTCAATTGAAAAAAAAATCTGGAGAAAAATTTGGCATTAAAGCCTAAATTATAATAAAATCACTATTACTATAAAATCATTGTTTTTACTTTTGTGTTGTTTCGCGATCTGTCCAACAAATGTAGTTATTTTATTTCTATTCCAATTTGTTTCGCTACGTGTGCATGTCGTTTGACAGCTGATTGTCAAATTGTGAATCAAGCCAGACGGTTACATAGTGACGAAAAATTGATTCAGTTGTTTATTTTTAGTTGAATTGTGATTCTGATTTAAGTTCATTGCAATCGTTTCATGAAATGAATTAAGTTTCGTCGTCTTATCTCAAACAAATTTACAGATTTACCTACGAAATACGGTGAGTTTTGAAGTGACAAACGGTTATACAGTAATAACAAAGTAAATTAATTGTCCATATTCAGATGAATTGTGATTCTTCGCATCACACATTGTGTCGCAATCGACACAATTGAATTGAATTGACACAATTTAATCGCGTTGCAATGAAGCCAATAAGACGGAACAATTTAGGCGCAGTAGTCGCAATACTGCAAACCAAACGAATTTTTGATCTAATCGAACTGCAGAGCAACGCGAAGAGCGAAATGAAATTAAACGGAATCGATTATCACATACACGTATACAAGAAAAAAGAGAAAATGTAACCGAAGATGATGATGATGATGATGCATCGAATAAGACATCACCGGTCAGTAGAAACCAATCCCGCCACAATTAATTTGAATAATCCTGCAAGAAAACAGACAAACAAATCAATTTTTACTTTGTTTACACATTTCCTATAGTTTTTCACAAATTCACAAAACGATCACAAACAAATTTATTGAAATTTGGACAGGATAACGTCTGTCGAATCAGCTAGTATATATAATAAAAGAGATAATCAGTTGCGGCTCGTGAGGGAGGGCGATGAGGCGCCGCCCATCCTGTATTTATCACAGTCAACAATTTTTCAGAGCAAAACACCATATTGTAGAAGAACGTCTGTCGACCCATCAAACCAAATAATACCGATAAAAATTCCATCCTATCGCCACAATGTTTACATCGTTGGTCGGATGTTCACTTCCAGCGACCGTACGCCACGTCCATTTATCTCGTCGTTGGCGGTACATGTTTTGTTGGTTGCCAGAATTCGGGAGTTTAACTGCTTTCTAAAACATGCGATTTGGACGTAGATTCCCTGCGACCGAGGGTATCGGTAATTAGTTTTAAACGCTGATTTGATTGGTACGGAGCGTTTGATATATCTCGCGTCGCGTATATCGTTCGTCTCGCGAATACTTGTTTTTATTTGGGATTTGCTACGAGTGTATACACTGAGTAGTACTTTTTAAATAAAAATAATAAACTTTTAATTGCAAACATGAAGGTGTTTGATTTAAAACAGTTAATAATGACTAATTTCTGTTTCTTTTCGAACTTTTTCGAATTTTCTCTATTGATTTGCAGTTACAATAAACTGTTTGAATGGTTTACTCTTCGGGAAATGGTAAGTACCTACTTCTTCATTCCGTTATCTGTGCAACATGCAACAACCCATCCTCCAATATCCTTGTAAGTAGTAACAATACAAAATTTTAATGTTTTCCTGGTTCACCTCCTGTATAGGGTTTGAATAGCACAAAAAGTAAAAAGGAGAAAAGAGAAAGCAAAAAAAAAATCTTCAGTAGCACTATTTTCTTCTTCACCCTCCCACTTTAAAAACCCACGAGCCGCCACTGGAGATAATTCAGGTTGCTTGTGTATATTTAGTTACTAAAAGAAAGGCATGCGAATTTGGTTGAGGTAATTAATTACACCACATAGTATATTCGTTAAATTCGAGGCTCAATTAGTAGAGAAACTGTATCCCATACTTGCAAAATGGCCATTGTACTACTCCAGTATGTATTTACTCTATTGTACATATACAATACTCTTATTCTCAACCATGAGTTCATAGGGGTCCAAACAACTTTCCTTTTCAATTTTCCGTAGCTTGCCTAAACAGTTACAAATGGTTTACGTTGTTACTCCGAATTCGTCTCCGACCTGTATCACTGTACAAGAATTTTTTTTCCAACGGTGCTTACAATTCTTAATCATTGATTCTGCATCTTCCAGTTAATACTTTCAGTTCGGAATTGCTGTAATCACTTCTTAGAAGTTCTGCACGAAACAACATCATTTCTCAAAGCCACACAAATTATGTACTGAGCTTCTAAAGTTTTTATCCAATCTAGAGGCAAAAAAAGCAGTGCCTCAAATGCGTATAGCCGTAACAAATCCGTATAGCCGTAGCCCTTGGTCGCATTAGAGTTGTTTTTTTGTTTCGCAGGGAAAATGTTAAGTGTAACAATAGCGCAACGAATTGTTGTGAAATTTCACTTGAAACTTGGAAAAACCGCTACTGAAACTTATAATTTATTGAAAGAATTATATGGAATTGAATGTTTATCGCGTGCATGTGTTTTTGCATTCTTCCACTTCAAAAACAGATGACTATCTCGAAAAAATCGATAATCTGGTTCGACCTGACCGTCGGTTAAGTATTCGTACGATTGCTGAAACTGTAGGAATTGGCAAAGAATGCGTATGGCAAATTCTACATAACAATTTTAACATGCAAAAAGTGTGTGCTAAAATGGTGCCTAAAATTATCACGTTTGAACAACAAGAAGCTCGCAAAAATGTTTGTACTGACACTTTGAATGCCATTGAAAATGACCCAAACTTATTGGAAAGGATAATAACATGTGACGAATCGTGGTTTTTTACTTATGATCCTGAAACGGAACGCTAATCCATGCACTAGAAGAGCCCAAATTTATGGGAAACCAAAAATGCTCGAATGAGCAAATTAAAATTCAAAGCAATGATGATTGTTTTTTTCGATATTCATGGGATTGTGTACCTTCACTGGGTTCCTGAAGATCAAACTATTAATCAACATTACTCTTTCACGTTCTTGCTGAACTCCGTGAAAGAATAAGGAAAAACCGACCCGAATTGTGGAAAGACAAATCATGGATTCTCCGCCAAGACAATGAACCGGCTAATTCGGCATTCAAGAGGTTTCTAGCCAATTACAGCATCCCCGTGTTAGACCATCAGCCTTATTCTCCGGTGTTGCGTCGTGCGACTTCTATCTGTTTCTTAAAGTGAAATCTGCATTAAAAGGAACAAGATTTGAGTCCGTTGAAGATGTGAAAGAGAAAGCGGCACGCGTTCTGAAGGAACTAAGAGAAGAAGACTTCCTGCACTGTTTCGAACAATGGAAAACTCGCATGGGGCGTTCTAGGGATAGAGGAGGGGTGTATATAGAGAGTAAATATGTATGTTAAAATATACAAAAATAAAATACAAAATAAAATGTTTTACTGTACCAGTCTCGTTATTTAGTAGTTACAATGGGAAAAACGTCTGATTTGAATAGGTTCAGCAGTCGATCAAACATAAAGGCCAAGAAATATGTATTATATTAAGGAATTGATAATAATAAATATTACCTTTTCTCACAGTACGGTTATGCACTTCAAGAGATTCCTTTTCCGGTTTCAAGTACCCATTCTTATTTAAATCATTAAATTCTTCATCGCTCAAAATACACTCACTGGAACTACTCAACTCTATATTCCAACGTCTTCGGTTTTTAAACATTGTATAATCACCTCCTTCGCGTACGACCTGATTGGTACAGTGTTCCTTGCAATTTTCACAGAAACTGCCTTCATCCACCAGATCCTGACTGCTGATATATTTTATATACATGTTATCATATTTGAAACTGGGGTCATCTGCTTTAGAACTTGCTTTGGATATTCTTTTAAACATTTCGTTAACTTTGTGAGGACTGTGCGATACTTTATTTAACGTGGGAGTGTTAAAATAATTGGAAAGAATATCTGGCACGTTTGGTGCTAAAAATGCTTCAGATAGGTCATCATCAGAAGAATCTTCGTTAGGTTGTGTACTTAATTTTTTCAGGGTATATTCCATCAAGTTTAAAGTACTGTCAATAGAAGGTACGTCTTCATAACTTTTTTCTTCGTGCTGATTAACTGATTCAGCTTGTTTTGTGTTTAGAACTACGTTCTCGTTTATGCAACTCTGAAATGTTCTACAACAATTCAGATTTTCATCCAAGGAGTCTATCACTGTTCTGTTGGGACTAAATTTTATATCCCTTTCTGATTTAACTTGTCTAGCGTGGGACCAAACTAAAAATTAACTATTAATAGTACCTGTCATTCACCAGAACCAAGGGTGGTCTGAAATGTTCTCAGCTTCACGCAGGAAGAACGAAATTATTGTTTCAAAAATACAGTTTACTGAAAAATTGTACAGTGGGCTAGTGGAGGATATTTAAAATATTCAAAAAACAAGGAACATTGTTTTGCCGTGCTCCACGTAAAAATTACCCATTTCTTCACTCGCCGAAATTGCTTTCGAACGTTCAATGATGACGCTTTAAGACCAGAAATCGGTCTCGGGAGATTGTTGACGTTTGATAGCGACTGGACAATTTTTACGTGGAGCACGAGAAAGCAATTTTTGTTTTTTGAATAGTCTGTAGTAAGTCGACCAAAATACAGTTTACTTCACTGTTACCAAGAAAAAACATGCACAGATGGAATGAAATATTTTGAAATGGGATGGTCTTATGAAAAATAAAGACACCCAACTTTTCTTGTAAAATATCTAAAAAATATCTTTTTGTGGCCAAAAAAGATGTACCAAATACAAAAATATTCGGTTCGTTGATGTTGATGATGATTCGGTTGATGACGTTCGTTCCATTTTGGAGAAAAGTTGAAAATCTTATCTGCAAAAAATACTCATCACTATAGTATGTAACTTTCTATTCGATGACCTTTTTCCACCTCTACGGTAGCTACAAAATTTCGCATTCATACAAATTCTGAGGAATCTGACTGAAGAATTGATGCAGGTGCTTTTTCAGATAGTCCAAGAATGTAAAAGTTTTTACGTTCTAAGAAGTTTCAAAGCGATCCAAATAAAAGTCGAAGGGCGCAAGGTTGGGAGAGTGCGCTGAATGAACCAAAACATTCCATTCAAGTTTTAAAAGTTTGTGTGGAGTAACCAAAGACACGGGTAATCTAGCATTGTCTCGATGAAATGCAATGTCCTTTTTGTTGGTTAATTCCGGCCGTTTCTGGTCGATTGCTCGCTTCAATTCACTTAGTTGTGAACAATAGTCTGTTTTCAGGTAACAGCTCATAATAAACGATTATCTTCCAGTCCCACCAGATGCATAATATGTAAACTGACTTTAGCGATGGTTGAAGGGGTATCTCTGCGCTTACAGCGTGATTTCTTGTGCTTAACGTTATTATGCAAAATCCATCTTTCATCACCTGTAACCGTTTCAATAAAGGATAGCAAGCAGTAATTCAGCCTAGCAAATTGTTCTCTGTTAAATCATGCGGCACCCATTGCTCATGGTCTTGCTAACAATTTCAAATTGACGTAATCGCCTTAATGCTGTTGAATGGTTGATTCCAAGATTTTTTCCGAATTCTCGAGTTGTCCTATCCCATTCGTTGCCACCAGCTTCGACCGGTCGTCTTGAACATGAACGTGGTGCATCGCTAAGATTAAAATTGTTTTCACGAAATTTTTGAACCACCTACAAAAACGTCAACAGTAGTCTGACGGAACACAATATATATATTTTATGCCTACGAAGCATTCTTACCTTTTCGGAAATAAAACAACATAATATATCGAAAATGCTCTTTCTTTTCTGCTATTTTTGATGTTTAACAAAATTTTTTAAATTCCTTCTGTTAAACATAAAAACTTGTACACGTGTGAAGTAGATAACACTTCGGTTTTGCGATGCACCGGCATCCAGCACGAAAAACAGGACATTTTTTTACGTCAATCCAATAATTACATTATATAGAGCGAAATTTACTTGCAGTTCATAAATCAACATATAGAAAATAATACAACAGATCTGATAGAGAAAATGGTCTGTTCCTTAAATCAAAAAACTCACGGCAACTCTACACATTCCTTATCATCTAATAAATCAGGTAATCTAATATCATATCAGATATGATTTACTATAATTTATGTACATTTTAAACCTCTTTTACGAGACTTATTTCCTATTATCATCATGCCAGATTGGTTGGCAAAGTTTTAATATTTTGGTTACTAAAAATTATTAAAACCACGTCCAGACTATAAACTCCGAAACATAATCATCAGCTGAAAATTATCCACGGTGGTAAGTGCTTAACCTCAGAGTTTTTCGGGAAGTCTACGAACTGGCCAGTGACCTACCTAAAATACCTCTCAGAAGGCTTCAGGTATTACCCAGCCTGGTTGTGTGTTACTGAGGGGTGATACTTAAAGGAATTTACACTCTTAGCTATTTACATATTATATGCAAGAAAGTGACGCTACAAGTCGACCTCCAAATTGCTGGATTACAGAGTATTCCAACTCACGATCGTTAAATATTAACGAAAAGATAACCGTACTTCAGATTTTTACTATTTTAGGGCGAGTTCTTAGTAAAATAAAAAATAACAATTGCAATTATGTTCATTATGGAATACAACTGTTGTGTACAGCTGAGAACTTTTCAAAATACCCCTATTAACTTAATAATAAACTGTGAAAAACATACAGATCCTTCTTTCAGTATCAAATTGAAACATTTCATCATTAGCTGTTTTATCATTTATCTTTCTATCTGTTTTCTCTTCCTCTGTATTTTTGATCTTCATCACATCAACAGGACCATCCCCAACATTATTCCTTTTCAAATACTGACAATCTACGTTATCTAACTCCTTTTTAGTACAAGCACTATCCCCAACAACACCATTACATTCTATTTCATCTTCCCAAAGCATCGATTTATTTGGAATGCTGTCAGTTCCTTTATCGACCGTTTGCCCTTTGCACGACTTCATCACCAGCTCGAATATCTTGTAATAGTTTGGAATTTCCGGAATTTCAAAATTGTTTCCTGGACCTACATCCAAAATATTCTTATTCATATAACGATGGAATCTGTTTAAAAAATACATCGTTCTTGAGTAAACGTTCTTCATTTCTTCTGTTGTCATAAATTCGAATTGATATAAATTTAACTCGGTAAAACTAGGGAGCGTATCCGTTTGACTAGCGACCGACAGTTTTCGTTTGTTCGAAAAAATCTGACGGATACTTTGCGATGCAGTCGAATTGTGCTTGATCAAGTAAGAGCGTGAATTTTTCTTTTGGGACTGCATGATTTAGAGCATGAAAATTTGTCAAAATGATTGAATTTTGACATATTTTCATAAACTTCAGTATAGTCGTTATACAATGATTAAAAGTATTTATACAATTACGTCAAATTTTTGATGCTTTAGATTGCTACCTCCATTTATTAAAAATCTCGTATGTCGGTAAAATAACGAAACTACTAACACCGTCTATTGAAACAATATGTAATCTGAAAGCTATAACACAAGACTGCCATCATTAGAATCGATCAACGGATTGTCAAGTTATAACGCTTAAAGTGACAGTACCTTTCGTCACCGCGTCATTAAAGCGCCATGGAACAAATATTTAATGTCAAATTCTGTTTCAAACTCGGCAAAACTTTTAGAGAAACATTTGAATGAATGAAAAAGTTTATAGTGATGATTGCTTATCCCATAAACGTATTTTCAAGGTATAAGCGATTCCTAAACAGTCGTGATGCTTTGGAAGACGACCCCACAAACCAATACTAATACCACCAATAACTCGAAAACCGTAAGATCTTGTACTAAGGTATATCTGGCTTAATGTACTTCAAATGGACTCTCCTATCACCCCCCTTATAAACATGGAAAGAAGGATAATAAAAATAGTCAATGGTACTTTTAACACAATTTTTATTAGGAAGATCCTTTACAGAAAGTTTTCATTGATTTGATACAATTCTTAGACACTAGTAATACATAAGACACAATTATTACTTTGAAAAAAATAACAAAAAAAAACATTCGATGAGATACTAATATTTTTCTCACTTCCGCTAATTGATAGACGTATTTGCATGTATTAATAATTACATCTACTTTTCTTGTTTGGATTATAATAAAAAGTTGTTTTGCTTAAAAAAACAAAATATATTTTAAATGCCTCTTTCAAAATATGATAAAATGTTGGTTATATTCAGTAAATCACTTTGTTAGATTGTATATGCAACATTCCCGATACACCAATGTGATCCTCAATACAAATTCATATTTCATGTGAAACAAAAATGATGAATTTTATTTACAATTAAAAAAAGAGTTACATATGATACTTGTTTAAAAAACCTTCATTTTAAGCACTATGCAATAATCACAGAATTATTTTTTTCTAATTTTTGGCTTAGATATTACGAAACAAAATAGATTTTGTTATAAAACAGTACTTTTTCCCCATATACTTTTACCATTTGCCACAGTATAGTATATGAGTAATGTAATAAGTCAAAGGTTATCTCTAAAGCAAAACTAAAAAAAATAGAATGTCCCTAATAAGTTGTACTTAAAAAATGTTATGTTGCAAAAATATGATTAGTATATCTGTAAAGAAATTCTAACTTAGGCAGGCAACTGAAGTTTCTTCCCTTTCAATACTGAAAAACAAAGAATAAATTACTTCTCCATAATAATATATAAATATCACAAACCACTCAAGGTTGGTATGTTAAAAATTTATCATATATTACCTTTGGTAACATACAAGTAGAAGAAGTCACAATAAAGTACTGTTTGCACCACACCAGCAACAATGGCAATCAAGTCATAATGTGCTTCTGTCATATAGCGGTAGACCCAATTAAATATGTATAGACCTCTGTATGAACCCAAGGCAAACAAATAGTGAGAAGTAATGCTTTCAGCTTCTCCTGTTTTACTGACCATAAACAACTGTGGCAAAATAGCAACAGATTCTAAGTAAATACTAAAAGTCCACAAAACCTTGAAACAGAAAATCCAGATAATTTACTTCCAACCACTTAAACATAATACATACCTCCAAAAAGCTAAACTGATGATTAATCAACAAAGCTAAAAGAACGGATGGCAGAACTAGGAATTCAATTCTAAATGTGTCATGATTTCTATCATAAGTAGCTCTGAACTTGATATAAATAAGATAAATGGTTGCATATGAACTAGCCAAAAAGATTACTTTCATCAAACTGTTATAAAGTGAAACATAAGTGTTAATTAAATCTAAATATCTTGATGTGTAAACTAGTGCAAATAAAACTTGTGATTTTCCAGAAATACCTAAAACAGAAGATCAATTAAAATTAAATTAGATTTTATTTAACTTTGGGTATTAATTACTGTTAAAAACATTGACAGGTCAAACATTTCATAACAAAAGTCTGGCATATCAATTAAAACCATGCTTTTAAATAATGGTTTTGACAAAGATACTTAAAAATGTATATTAAATACTTTTTTATAAAACACACATAAAATTAAACTATCGTAAATGTATCTCAACTTTAAGTACAATTTATTTTAATAATGAAGTTGATAAATACCCGGCAAAAATGTATTAAAAAGGTGTCAAAAAACTTACCAGCGCATGATCGACTATGCCAAATTTTTTGTAAAAGGATTATGATAGCAATCAAGTGGGATAAATCTCCCAAAAGTCGGAAAATATTCATTTTGGATAATTTTCAGTTTATAGGAAAACCAAAATTTTATAGAAGTGACGTGGCTATACTCACATAGCACTCGCCAGGTGGCACTAATGGCAACGTCAACAAGCAGGAGTACCAGTCCAAGTTTTATCACATTTTTCTCAAAATTGGATCTTCAAGTAATGTCACCTTCATATATTTTTAAATACATGCAGATATAACAAGAAGATATAAAGTAGGGCTGTTATCCAAATTATAAAACGTATTTACTAAATATTTAATATTGTTTGTTGGTTCTCCTGAATACCGTATGTCTTATGTCACTTCTTTCTTGACCTAACCTTATTTTGAATAGGGTGCTTGTTTTTTTGAACTATAATAGTTCTTTGTGCCCCTCAATAATGGCTCACCCAGAAAAACCGATAAAAATATCAAAAATACTTCGCGCCAAGGCTCAGGAATTTCTTGACTCCAAAGGAAATCCGGATATTTTAAACCAAATTATTAAACATTTTGACTCTGGGGTGGATACAGTTTCATGTTTGCTAGCTTTAGAAATGATTTTTACCCATTTGCTTAAAGACCGGACGATGTTTATTGAAATTGTACCTCTTAAGCCTATAGAAAAAACCCCCGAAAATCAACACAAACAATGGTTAAAAGAGACGTATGAAGGATGTTACAATATGAAGATACTGAACTGTTTAGAACATGACTCTCCAAGAATTAAATTGCAGGGTAATTAGTATATTTCTATTTAAACGGTTCTTAGTTGTTATTTGAACTTCTGCTTTTAGGATTATCTACAGCATTGAATATTATGGCCTATGAAGGCAGATACCCTTTAGAAGCTAAAGGTACTTTAGAAAATTACGTTCCTTTAGGAAAACTAAAAGCTATTTTAATGAAACTTCTTTCTAACAAACATAACAACACAAATCTTATTAATAAATATACAGAGTATTTGCTGTATGATGATATTCTATTTTTTACCTGGAAAGTGTTGCCATCTCTGACTGCCAAATCTAATCCAAATGAAACTTATATTATGAATTATTTAGTTTTATTGGCGAAATTACAGATATATCCAAATACTGAAACTAAATATATGTGTGGAGGAGATAATGGTAAATATAGACATTGATTTTTTTTCTTACTGCATGTTTAAATTTTTTTTTCAGTTTCATATTTTACTTTTGAAGAAAATGTAACAAAAAGATGCCTAAATAAAATTTGGCATTGTATCATGTATTGGATACATACCACTCAAACTCTTCGTCAATTGCTGATAGTTTTGCTTGAAAAAGTATTGGTTCATCTTGAGAAACCACTACTTTTGACAGATTTTCTCATGGACTCTTTAGATGTGGGAGGACCTGTGAGTCTTTTAGCACTACAAGGAATTTTTACAATGATTCAAGTGCATAATTTAGATTATCCAAATATATTCGCAAAACTCTATTCAATGTTTGAACCAGAAATTTTCCATACAAAATATAAAGCAAGACTGTTTTATTTATCTGATTTGTTTCTCAGTTCAACTCATTTACCAGAGAATCTAGTGGCTGCTTTTGCTAAAAGGTTAGCAAGATTGGCATTGTTAGCACCATCAGAGGATATTATTATTATCTGCAATTTTATTGGCAATCTCATATTGAGGTAATTATTTTTGTTTATATTAGCAAGTTCAATTCTTAGATTTGAAACATTCAAGTATCATCAGGGGATGATTCATTTATTATTTTAAATTTTATTTCCTGATGCTAACGTGAGTAGTAAAACAAGTGTTAATAGACTACAAAAAGTTATTTGGTATTTTATAGAAAATTGTATTGAGTTAATATTGGTTGTCAATTCTTCTATTGGAACCTTTATTGTGAAACACAAAACTCACAGTGATTTACCACTAAACACGTTTCGCTAACTATGTTAGTATCATCAGGAGATGCTTTAATCTCGAATCAAGATGGATTGATTCTGTCGCCAAGATTGCATCATCTAATGATGATACTAATATGATTAGCGAAACAAGCATCAAGAAGATAAAAAGTGATTTGGTGTTTAGCGATAAAACTCTTTGGATTTAGTAAAATTGGCAAGTTGAAATTTTAATGGAAAAATTGGAAGTTGGATGGCTCAAGGTTTATACAGTATGCTGGATGTGTTGGAAGTTCAATTGCGGCGTGTTCTTTAAAGTAGATTAGCCGCAGATTTCGTGAACTTCACCAGACTTGGTGAATGTCTGAGAATTTGTTTTGCTTGGCAAGATACTTGAAGAGTTGGGTTTAGTTTGGTTATCAAAATACCAATTATTAAATCACTAATCAAAAAGCTATGATAAGAATTTACATTTGAAACAAATATTAAAAACAATTTAAAAAATTAAAAATCACCTCATTCAATGTGTCAGTGCATGTATTTAACCCTTAGCTACTGAGGTGAAATATTTTGACATGCTACTGAAGTGGACTCTTAGGAACTCCAAACGAAAACAACATGAGCATAATGAATCACAAATATAAGAACTAAATGATCAATATTTTTTTCTTGTGATATAAGAGTCTTTTAATTTTGTATAAGTTCTATCGAGGAAAACCAATTATCGACAGTGATGTTGCGATATACATTTTCAAGCTACATCTGCCCCTGAATCCAATCAACATCTCGTTAATACACTCATTTGCTCTTAAGAATACGATTGCGAGTTCTTAAAAAAATAATTCATATATGTGCGAAATTGCGGCTGCAAGATTTGTTTTCTTTCTTTCGTACTTTTTTACGCTCTCGACTGATTACGGCCCTAAATATGTCTACCGGTTCCATCAGTTGCGAATAATAAATGGACATATTCGTGATTAGATTTGAGCACCGCACTGTAGATCAACAAACCAAAAAACGCTTTCATTTCTATCTCATCTATGTTCTTCATTTCGGATCGCCGTTCGTCCATGTATTTGTCAGGCATCACTCGCGTTTTGTGATTAGTCCACCTAACTACTTCTTATAATACTTGATGATCAAATAAAGAGGACCAGGTTTCATCCAGAGTTGCAGAGTCACTAGTTAGAGCATTTCCATGTAAACCTGGCAACTGCAGTTCTATATTATGATGCGAACTCACAAATTTGGATGGAGCTGCGTTAGCCCATTTAAATCGGTTAGATCCATAAAAATTACTTGTACTTGTTTCAATATCTGAGCCTGAACTGATGTCGCCCAAAGATTCTTCGTTATCGGATAATGAAATTTCAGATGATGTATCATTCCCATTTTCCATCAAATGTCCTCCATGTGATTCGATACGTCGCTATCTTCTATTTCATACCATTGAAGGACACATACCTCAAAATCTTTATCGAAATATTTACTGATTGTTTTGATGATCCAGGCCGCGAACTCATGTTTTGCAGGCAAATTGAAAACATATTTTTTTCTTTTTTTGGATTTTTCGCCACGATCTAAAACTCAAAAAATATAAAAAATATCTGTTCTTATCTAAATAATCACTGGGAAGAAAACAAAAAAACCAAAGGAGACAAATTTCTCAGTGATTCTTTTCACTAATAAATTTGCATAATGAACAAAATTTTAAAAAACATAAAAATGTTTCGTTTTTTGTTTTTTACCCAGTGATTATTTACATAAGAACAGATATTTTTGATATTTTTTGAGTTTTAGATCGTGGCGAAACACCCAAAAAAAGAAAAATATATATATGAACACGCCACAATTATTTAGACATTACTTAAAATGAAAACAGTCGTAACATATTAAATGTCGCACTTTTACCGACGGCTAGCAGTCTCACAGACTTCTGTATCAACACAGTGTTATTTTACAATTGTACTACAACTCTACTCTTTCGTGTCCACCTATTCCAACAACTGACTAACAGGTACTGAGAATCCGAAGCTCCTAGCACTAAACGTCTAAATAGAATAGTGAAATATTTAAACGGCGGAGTCTGGGAAACTCCACCTCAGTGGTTAAGGGTTAAGTTCCATTTAAATAAAAAAAAACTGGTTAAAACCGTCCAACCACCGCTGCATAGACTCAAATGGTGGGTATTTTGAATATTTAATTTAATATTAAATAATGTATGTAAAAAATGTAACAGAAGGAATACACCAAGCAGCCAAAGAATCCCTAGGAATTAAACAAACATATCCCAAAGCTAGGAAGTACTGGTGGAACGATCAACTACAACAAATGAAGAACAAAAAACAAAAGCTCCATGAAAAATGGATGAGTTCAAAGAGGCAAGAAGACAGACAGAAATACAAAGAAGCTACATCGATATTCAAACAGGCTGTGGTTCAAGCAAAGAATCAAATTTGGGAAAACAAATGCCAAGAATTAGATGGATATATAGGTGGGCGTAAATCTAGTGAATCATGGAGATTTATAAAGAATCTAAGGTCACAAACGAGAAATGAAATAAATATAAACCCAATTACAGCCCAACAATGGAAGGAGCACTATAAATCACTTCTGACAGAGCAAAGAACAGAATATATGAACAAGTCTCCCAAGAAAATCCGAATTGCTGGAGAACCCATAGCTCTTGATCTGGACAGGACAAAGAAAGCCATATACTTATTAAAAAATGGTCGGGCCGCAGGAAGGTATCCCTGCAGAACTAATAAAAAATAGAACGGAACAACTTTTTAAGATCCTGACAGAAATTTTCAACCGATGTTTAAATGGGGAACCAGTTCCACAATGCTGGAAAGAAGGCTGGTTTACATCTATACATAAAAAGGGCAACAAAAAGAACTGCAACAACTATCGAGGTATAACGGTGACGAGTACATTAAGTCGACTTTATGGAAAAATATTAAAGGATCTCATATGTGAAGAATATAATCCCTACGAATCTGAAGAACAAAACGGCTTTAGGGCAGGTAGATCAACAATAGACAATATTTTCTGCCTAACACAAATTATTGAAAAGAAGACAATGCGGTCACAAGATGTACACCTACTTCTAGTAGATCTAACAAAAGCATACGATACGGTCCCTATTGTGAAACTATGGGAAGTCCTAGAGAAATCTAATATTAATGTGACTATTACAAATGCCATTAAGGAATTCTATAGAAACACAACATCTAGAATAAAAATGGGTAATAAACTTTAAAAAGGCTTCAACGTAACTAAAGGCTTACGCCAGGGATGTTCTTTGTCACCTACCCTATGTAATATATACTTCGATGAAGCGCTGAGGTTATGGAAACGGAAGTGTAATGGCATGGGAATAACAATAGAGACAGAATAACAAAGGGAAAGAAGGTTATCGGAGCATTGAACTCAATATTATGGCAAAAAATTATTAGAGCACAGACAAAAAAGAAAAACTCTATATTACAACCCACACTGATGTATGGCTCGGAAGTATGGCAGCTGACAAACAAGCAAAAAAACAGCCTACTTGCAGTGGAAATGGATTTCTGGAGAAGATCGGCAGGTAAATCTAGACTTGAACATGTTAGAAATGAGGACATCAGAAATTTAATGAGGGTAGAACACACAATAATTGATGACATCGAAAGGAAACAACTAGGCTGGTATGGACATGTGAGGCGAATGCCAAGGGAAAGACTACCTAAAAGGATTCTGGAGTGGATGCCTACGGAAAGGAGGAAAAGAGGAAGACCGCCCATAACATGGTTGCATGGAATAACAAAAGCTATGTCGGCAAGGAATCTCTCGGAGGATGACTGGGAGGATAGAAATAACTGGCGATTAGGAACCCAAAGGCGGATAGCGCTATAAACGGGATATATGATGATGATGAATAATGTAATAATAATTAATCATGTGTACCTTAATGTGATGTGTGTGTGTGTGTTAATCGTTTAAAACGTGTTATGATGTGAAAAATTAGTGCTAGTAATTCCAACAAGTTCTGACATGTTTTTGGATATATGTTTTAACGAAAGTTTTTGTTCGAAATGATGTAAAGAATCTTTGGTTAAATTTACAAAGTTATTTCCCTTACACCCCGCAAGTTATGCATATTCTTAGAATTGAACTTTTAACAAAAGTCATAAATTTTTTCAGGTATTAATAAATAAAAATGTTTTATTTATACTAGTTGTATTTGTAGACATCCTGGATTAAAATGCCTTCTACACAATAGTGGGGCAGTTACAGCTAGTACTGATCCATACATAATGGAAGAAAGGGATCCACTAAAGTCAAATGCCATAAATAGTTCCCTATGGGAATTGCAAACGTTACAACAACACGTTCAGCCAAGCGTGGCGAATGCTGCCAGGTTTATTAATCTACCACTGCCATCTGTCGAATGGGATATTGGTAAAATCTTAGAAAGCACCGGTGATGATATATTTGACAAAGAAGTGAAAAAATTCAGCAAACTTATAGTATTACAATTTGAACAACCCAAAGGATTGTCGTTAAATAGGGGCGAAAAGGTATCAATGTATTGGGAATTTGACTAAATCTATTTTAAATAGTTTTCATTTGAAATTTTTAGTTTTGAATGTGATCAAGTTAATATATTTTTATTTTACTCTTCACAGGTTAATGTGTATGTTTATTGGAATTATTGACCTGTGGGCATGATAAAAATTGTTCCCTATGATCTTAAAAATATTTTGAATTAACCATTTTGGTGATCATTGATTCAGTAGTTTGGAAAAAAAATACTGGGATGGTTATACACTAATATTCAAAAAAATTAACTAACTTAAATATGTATGTTAAAAATTGTGTCTTCGTGAAATATACGTTCAAAGTAATGGATCAAGGACTAAAGTTTGGTCTGTTATAGTTCTTTATGTTGTTAAGTAAACATATTTAATTGGCAATCTTTATTTTGCCTCCTCTAAATCAGTTATATTTCTTTTGCTCCAAGAGATACTGAATCAATGATATTTAAATATTATCTTCTCCCGTTCCTATCTGTGCATTTAAAACGCAGATTTTGATTCCCGTAGAAAAGTTACCTTTCTAGTTAATATTCCTTGGTTCATGGAATAAAAGAAGAAGAAATGTCTTTTTTCATATGTTGATACTGAACGTTAACAAAGTCAAATTGACCCTTTAAAAAAACTAATTATTATTTTATCTTTTTGAACTCCAATATATGTATATTTTCAAATGTCCTGCTTTTTATTTGTTGGTTGCTAAATTTTATTCGAAAAACATAGAGTGATGGGAAAAAGTATTTGAACAAAACGTTTCTCTTTTTTATAGTTTAATTAAGTTTATCTTCAATTATTGTACAAATAAATATTAACAATATGACACTATTAATGAGTTAACTAAATGATAATCTTTCATCATCAGACTGATGAGGGCAGGTCCCAGGGTGGACTTTAGCCTGCTCAAGGATCTTTCTTCAGCCAGCTTTGTAGAGGAATCTTCTTCGCCATTTTCCCATTTCTAAATTATTTAGATTGGCTTATTGATACTTGTTCAAACACTTTGGGCTTTCAATTGGCCTTTCGAGCGGAATCATTAGCCTCTAACTTCATTTTGATCATTTTGTTTATATATGATTCTTGGTAAATTCTGTACAATTCAAAGATGAATCTACTTCTTCATAGTCCATTATCATTCACGGCCTTCTATATTTTTCTTAACATCTTTCTCTCGAAGCACTCGAGTTGGTTCATCCTTTTTTGTAAGCGTCCAGTCTAGCTTTTTATATAATTATTTAGTAGTATAGTCGTTTTTTTTTTCGAGATATTTGGAAATCTTAGCTATAGAGTGAGTGCGTAATAATATCTGTTTGCTAGTAGGATTATTTGTTTTGTCTTCTCAGTGACATTGCTAATAATGAGGGAGCCTAGGTATATGAATTCTCCGACGGCCTATATTCGTTTCATATTCTTAATGGTTCTTCTTTCTGCTGTGTTTGGTCTATTTTAGCCAACATTTATTTAATTTATTGATATTGATTTTTAGACCCATTCATTCAGTTGCGTTTTTTACTACTGGGAAAACTTCAATATATCCTTTTTTTGTACTGCTGATCAGATCTGTATCGGATATCGTGAGCAAAAGCCCGCATCTGGGTGGATTTATTAAATAGGCTTCCTGTTATGGTGATTCCTGATAGTCTGATTACTTTTTCGAGTTGTTGAGATGTTGAATAATATACATGAAAAACCGTCACTTCGTAGCCCATTTGTAGTTTGGAACGTATCTGATGAATCTTCCCCGCTCAGATTTTGCACGTACGTTTTCCGTTGTTAGCTGTACTAGGTTTACCAAGTGTTTGGTATTTGAAACTCTATCATTGTGTTCCGAATTCCCACGTTTTCTCTAATATTTCTTTGAGTGTCGAAATTTAGTTTTTAGTTGATTTTTCTCCCCTAAAGCTCTTGATAGTAATGGGTAATACGCACTGCATATGGTCGGATTCTTTAGTATAAAGTATCTTGGAGAATACTATATGCTGAGGTTAGGAGGGTTGTGCCTTTGCAATTTGAGCACTCAAAGATATTACGTTTCATATGTATTGTGCAGATTATCCGTATATTCCATTATTTGGGAGAATTGATTCTAAATTTCAAGAATAAGATGTGTATGGCGTTTATCAGTTCATCGCTGGCATTCTTTAAAAGTTCCCCTGGCAGGTTATCAGCTCCTGAGGCCTCGATGGGCAAAACTTTTTAAGGCTTCATCCACCCCTTCTCTGCTGGGTGATTCTTGTTCCTTCACACTTCACATGCTGGTATATTGCTCTGTTCTTCTAATGTAGTTAATAAATTTTATGAAGAGAAAAAAACGATTTTATCACTTAAAGAGGTTTTAACACTTAATTAATCACATTATCATTACATTTTAATTAATTAATCACATTATCTTTAATCACACTATCATTAATCACATTAATCCACATAACATTTACATTCATTAAATAACAGACGTTCTGAATTACACACATCTGGTGATTGGCTAGTACTGACCTTTATACAATAGTTAATTTGCATTGTCTTTATACTCCGTTTTAAATCAATGCCATGAAACATGAAAACATACCTAATACTTAATGCCAATACAATTTTTCAGCATTCATACATATACTTCACATTCCTGATGTCATACCAAAATATTTCAATCATTTTTCATTCTTTGAAAAATTTTTAAAAGCTGTTAAGAAAACCAATTTGGTTAAATACTTTTTTTACAACTCTATAAGCACAAAACGCATTATTGATTTCCGAGTCATTTTTGTTTTAATGAGAAATGTGACGAGTCTGTTCCTAAGTAAGGTAGTAATATAATGTTATTTAAGAGTAATGCGATTGCCTAAATTAATATAAAGTTTGACCAACTAAATATGAAACACTCATAATAAGTTGTATATTACACCATAAACCTGTCCATACAGTATAGAATCAGATAACTTTATATTCATTTTATATATAATAAAACTAATATCAGTAAACACAACAGAGATACACTGGATGACTTTTGTGAAATACATAACATACTTGTAAACATATCCAATTAAATTTCCTATATTATAATTAAAAAAAAATAAAAAACCATATATCGGTGTATAAAAGTGTAATCTGTATTATTGGATTAAAAGAAGAAAAAAACTCTCACTTTCAAATGATAAAACAGAAACAAAATTATAGAGATACATAGTGTTAATACTGTTACCCCCTTATTGACACTTTTATATTTTAAATGTTTTATACTTTTGTAATTATGTGATATCTTACGCCTAAAACTACGATATGTTAAATTATTGCTGTGTTATTAAACTATCTAGTATTCGCTAATTAGATATTTATAATGTTTGAGTTAAATCCCATAACACTACTTGTGTATGGTATTTTAACAATGTCGCTTTAATGTTTATTTTTTAAACAATAAAATTCCTTTTAAAACAACAAAGAATGTTTTATTTGAAAATTCAGTAGGTAAAAAAAGTATTTACACACCCTAATTTTTAGGGGTTTTTCACAAATCATGGCGAAAATTAAAAAAGAATTATATGCAAATATAAATGAAAGTACATGATAAGAATTTATTTGAAAATTTCAATTAAATAAATAATACATATCTTTAATAATCACGTTTAAAACTGCAAAAACATTTGAACACTCAAGTACTAGTGGTAATTTTTATAAATCTAATATTCATTCAATAATATGCACCTAATTTATTTAACATTTTGTGTTCAATAGGTGTTCAATTTTGTGTTATATATATTTTGTGTATATATATATATATATATGTTTCTAAATCATTCCGGGTGTCGATCCGTTGACCCTGTGAGGAGCCACGACGTTTCGCCAAAATCGCATTTGGCATTTTGGCGAAACGTCGTGACTCTTCACAGGATCAACGGATCGACACCCGGAATGATTTAGAAACATTATCTACCATCTGTGAAAATATTAGATGAATCATACATATATTTTCCCTGAAATCCTGAAATCTCGGAAGTAAATTCGTCCTGCAAATCAGTAATTGTATATATAAGTTGGTCCACCTCACTACAATTACAAGTTGACAAATCCGGAAGGTGCGTGAAATCTTTTTTCTGAAGCTGCATTTTCCACAAATTGAATTTAGCTTCAAAGGATTTTATATTGTCATTCAAGTTGTTTATAAAGTTTCCTTGTCTTATTCATCTTGTTCAGATGCAAAGTCAGATCAGTCAGGAAGCCAAAAGCCATTCTTGGTCAACAAAGAGGGCAGTCTCCAGTCAGAAACGTTTTAATTACATCTTTGAGGTCGCAACACCCTCTTCAACATTTTTCCTGTACTAAGCCAACGAACATCTGAGAAGTAAACAACATTCCTATACTCCGCATCAATATCGGACAACAAATTTTGGAAGTCTCAGCGGTTGAGTCCTCGAGACCTCATGAAATTTACCATCTTTATAATTTCTTTCATAATATGGTCAAAATTTATTTTTTGCCACATAAATTTTGTTGATGTATAATGCAATGATATTGCATTAAATTTGAGTCAGTCTGGCTTTTTTTTTATTAAGGCTAACAAGTCCTTAATTTTTACCAAACATAGCTGGTGCCCTATCTATTATTGTGCCTAATATTTTTGTAAGGTCAATATTGTATCGATTCATTACCATCATGACCATCATTTGAAAATGTCTACTCTCTTCGCAGTTCCTTTCATAGGATAAAGGCAGCCAGTTCTGTAATTTCAAACTTATCATCGATGCCACGGATGAAAATTGCCAACTGAGCTATATTTATCATATCAGTACTTTCATCAATCGCGACAGAGTAAAAAAGCTATATTTATCATATCATTACATGAGATAAACAGTAATGCACTCATGTTCATAATCGTACATCGATTCGTCTGAAACGCCTCAACTGTTCATATTACTTTTGGACCTCCTCTGTGTCCTGAAGGGAGTTTCTCCCTTAGTATATAGCAGTGGCGGCTCGTGGGTTTTTAAAGTGGAAGGGCGTAGAAGAAATTAGTGCTGCTGAAGATTTTTTTTGCTTTCCCCTTCCTCCTTTTTACTTTTCGTGCTATTGAAACCCTATACAGGAGGTGAACCAGGAAAATGAGTTAAAAGAAAGAAACCGAACGGAAATAAAATGTGATGTTTTGCTCTGAAAAATTGTTTACTGCGATAAATGCTGGAGGGGCGGCGACCCAACGCTCTCCCTCACGAGCCGCCACTGGTATAAACCAATCTGGAAGGTGGACGTTTCTAATCTAGTGTGTTGCAATGTGTTGACAACGTTCTCTGTTGTGTGCAGGAAATTCTTTCTCGATTTGAGTCGGCGATGGGCAGGTTGATGTTCAGATAGGAGTTGGATCGTAGACATAGGCGATTTAGTTCGTGTCCTTTAGATGCCACTTCTCGTCTAATGCTAGAGCGACAATGCCAGCCTAGCAATATAGTTTATCATTCGGTGCTGGTCTCAGACAGCCCGTGATGATACGCCTTGATCAGTTGAGTGGTATATCTACTTGTATTGCGTGGTTAGACTTATACCGCACCAGGCATACGTACTCAACAGCTGAATAACACAATGCCAATGCTGTAATTATTAATGTTCTTGGTTGTGCACCCCACGTAGTGCCTGCTAGTTTGTGTACAATCTTATTTCTAACAGCCAATTTGTGCTTGGCGTTCGTGCAGTGTTTCCTGTAGGTAAGAGCTCTATCTAGGGTGACACCCAGGAATTTTTGGGTCAGGGCAATGTTCCAGAGGCATACTCCATTGTAAGATATACATACACCCCTAAACCATAATAGTATATACTGTATTTAGTATGTTCTTTCTATTAAACGTAATATTCTAGTTCTCTCTATTAAACTTATTATTCGTCATGTACCTTCCTGTTATATTTACAAATTAAAAAAAAAATGGTTAACTTCGCTAAGATGTATAATAGATTCATGAAAATCAGGGTGTGCTAATACTTTTCTTGCCTATTGTATACTGTACAAGAAAAATATTTAAACGATGCAAACATCAGTTATTATACAGAATACCGTAAATTTTGATTTTCAATATAAAAAGAAGGTTTTGGGTAGATGAGTTTGTTCCATTTTTCTGACAAAAATTTGTCAATCCTGTCCGGTTTCACAAATTTTGCAGTTTACGAATTGTTTGATAAGATAGTTCAAAGCGAAAAAAGTTTGCCCAAATTGCCAAAGGCACATTGACTGTGTCGGGTGGTCAAAGATACGTATGGTCTAGCATTGTCTCAATAAAATACAATGTGCTTTCTATTATGATTTACTTAGTAGTGAACAGTATTTCTCCGAATTAATGGTCTAATTTTCACGTAATAGCTGATAATAAATGATTCCCTTCCAGTCCCACCAAATCCATAGCATAACCTTCTTCAGATGTAAACTGACTTTAACGCTGGTTGAAAGGGACATCTACACGCTTAGACCAGGATCTATTACGCTTAGCATTATTATACACAATCAATTTTTCGTTACCTATAACCATACGCTTTAAAAATTTCGTTGCGCTTTAATAAAAAATCGCAAGCAGAAACTCGGTCTATCAACTTTTTCTTCGTTAACTTGTTAACCACTCCAAATTGACGTAACAACCATAACAGTGTTGATTCTGTTGATGTTGATGACAGTGTTGATCTCTCGAGTTGTCTATTTTCAATGAGCGCCGATACCATGTTGATGATTAATATTTAAATCTTAAGTTATAAGTAAGCAGCATACCATCGCTATGGCTTTGAAATGAAAGGGGATGGTATGAAAGTTGTTAAAAATTGAACATCACTTCCAATGATGTTTAAACAATAAAATACACTTTGAAAGAACAACAAACTTTTATTTTATAAACTATTATAAATGTTGTATAACAAAAATAATGATATATATTTAATTATTGAAGATGTTTTTTTCCTAAAATTTATTCAAACATGGCTATCATTCAATAAACTTATTTCTATAAACAATCTGTTTAAGGAACTTTCCTATTTTTTATCAGAAACAACCTTCATGATTCCATCAATCGATCTTGCAGCAATTTCCAGGCCTTATGCACTTGAAGTTTGGTATAATCAACTTCCCATTGAGGTGAAAATACAACATTTGCATGTTTCACATATTCCTTATTACTCTGCTGGGAATCAATTCTGTTTTGAGCTTGCTCTTCAGTTAAATTATTTCTCGTTTGTAGTCTTCTTAGTGCTTCTTGTGGGGGTACTATAGTTGTCCATATCTAAAATTACTGTTCAGATTTATCAAAAACAAATTTAACAATTTTTACCTCGTGGCAAAATCTATCCCATCCTGCCCCACTTAATATGGCAGCTTCCACACAGACCACCGGTTTCTTGCAGTTTTCTATTATGGTTTTTATTTCTTTAGCAATTGCTGCCCACATAATTCCATTCAGTTTTTGCATCTTCTCCTAAAAGAATTTCTAGTTATACACTGATCCAAAACGCAAATACAATCAATTTGTGTTTAGCGTTATTGCAACCCTGTCCACGCCCCTTGATTATGTGATAACTTAAAACTACAATTATAAGACTTTATTACTTACATGGCTTTTAAAAACTATACCCCCCAATGCCTTCCTATCAATTTCTCCATTAGAGTCAACCACTCCAACACCAAATGCTTCTATGACTTGTTTGTAGCAAGGCTGATCTTTTTCATATAATTTATGTCCAACTTTATCACAGTTAATAATATAAACATCTAAATTTTCTAAATGACTTGCAACACCTGATTTGCCACTAGCAATACCACCTGCAAAATTAAAAACACTATTGAACCAGACACTATCACTAACTGAAATGTTATACCAGTTAAACCAATAACATAAGGTCTTTTCGGCAGTCCTTTGTCCATAATGGGATTTAACACAGTCCCCAAAAGTCTTAACCTGGAATTACTTGAGCTCACTTTCTTTTCTTCTTTTAGTTGTGGGTTGGGCTCATCAATAAATGAAATGGGCAAAATTTTCAACTCTTTTAATTGTTTTTCTCTTCTTACTGTAATTTTTACAAATCAGTTATGTAAGATGTTAAAAAAGGGTACAGCCCTACTATCATTAATTTTTTCACCACCACGAATGGTTTCCTCACTCACAATGATCACATCCATTGTAGGATCAACAATAGCTGGTCCGAAAGGGTCTGCTATCTTGCATACATCATATTTTAACTCTGGACATATATCAGTCATAAAATTTAGTACATTGTTAACTCTTGTATCAACATTTTCCACAAGTTCCCAAAGCAACTTACCTGCAACACAAGAATACAAATTTTACAAATTAAATGACCTAAATTAAAGTACTTACTATGTGTCATATTTTCCTCTGTAACTCCAACTGTAACTTTTTCAACAGCTCTGAGTATTGCATCACTAAGCAACAACTTATGAGCCACATGTAATCGATCAAATGTTCCTAATAAATATCAAACTAAAACACTGATTACTTGTACAATTTATACAACTATACCTCCCAACACCACGTGTTTATAAGTATTATTATCTTTATCTCCCTCCTCAATAGTCACAAAATCCTCATCCTCACATTCTACAGTTAATGTATCATGTTTACTTGAAACATTTGATATTTTTGTTTTAATAAAATGTTCAATCTCTGCTTGAGTATATTTCTTATCAAATATGACAATATCTATAGGTTTTTGTGTATGTATTAGTGGTACATTACTTTTAAAACCAGATAGTAGAACTCGAACATCTAGATTGTTACACTGATTTGTCGCCTAAAGTAAAAGCCTTAAAATAAGCTATTAAAAATGTACTTGACACAAACCTGATCGTAAATACAGAATATAGTACGACTAAGCTTAGGTGGTGTGTTAAATATATTTGAATGAAAAGATCCTAAAGGTTCACTTAATGCTGAAAGTAATTGAATATATAAAGTATTCTTTACAGCTTTTTGAGCATCTGTGAGTAGCTTAGTAATGTGTTTTGGATTAGACACCACTAACAAACCTGTTTTTGCTAACATTTCTATATATATGTAACCAATAAAGTGTAAAAACCTATATCAAGGTCTAAAAACAAAGATTATTAAATAAAAAAAAGGTTATGAAAACCGATAAGTTTATCAACACGTAAGTTTATAAAATGTCAAAACTTACAATTACAAAAAACCAAACGGAAATTTAATGAATAATTATTTAATAGTATAAACTTTGATCTTGTGTTTATGTTTTCGGACTCTTGAGTGATAATCAGCTGATAAAATTGTTTTGTCATAGTTCAGTACGAAAGTTAACTACTTATGTTAACAAACTGGTTATATATTTAATTTAGAACTTTTATTTATAGAACTAAAAATGGGTGTTTTAAAATATTACTTTGATTTAATGTCTCAGCCATCAAGAGCTTTGTATATAGTCTTGAAATTATCTAATATACCGTTCGAATCATGTCCTGTAGCGCTAAGAAAAGGTAGGTAACAAAAAACTATTTTTCACTATAAATATTTTTTTTTTAGGGGAACATCGAACTGATGAATTTAAGGAGAAATATAACAGATTTCAAAAAGTGCCTTTTGTACATGATGGTGATTTTAAATTAGCTGAAAGGTAAGACATATTTTAAAAATATCCATCTGATTTTTTTAAATATTTTTTCCCACAGTATAGCCATAGTGAGATATTTAAAGAGAGAATATCCAAATGAATTTCTTGAGTATTTGTATCCTGCTGATAGTAAAGCACAAGCAAAAGTTGATGAGTATTTAGAGTGGCAACACTTGAATATTAGAGCTAATTGTTCTTATTATTTTTGGTACAAAGTAGGTTTTATATATTCTTGTGCTTTATAATTTTATAAAATATGACTTGATTTAGTGGTTGTTACCAAATATTACAAAATCACCTCCTGATGAAAATAAAATTGCTAGATTGGAAAGTAACATGTTGGGAAGTCTGGATGACTTTGAGGAATTGTTTTTGGGTCAAGGCCATAAGTATATTGCAGGTGATAAAATTTCAGTGGCAGATATTTTTGCTGCCTGTGAACTAGAACAGCCCAGTAAGTGATGAGTTTTGTACAATTAACTTACTCAATTATTTATCTACTCTTAGGAGTAGCTGGATATGACATATTTAATGGACATCCTAAATTGAAAACTTGGCTGGATTCTGTCAAAAAAGATTGTGGTCCATTTTATCAAGAAGCTCATGTTTTTGTTGACAAACTGCTCAGTAAAAAATTAAATGCTAAACTGTAAAAGTTTATAAATATAATTATAATACTCATATAATGGGGTGTTTTGTAAATAAAAGATGTAAGAAACATTTTTAAAAGAACCAATATAATATTACAGATATTTCAGATATACCTATGTGTCATTTTTGTTATACCTAAAATTAACAATTTTATAATTACATATTATGTACTTGATATATAACATACAAGACTTAAAGGTCTAGCATTACTAATCTGCCCTGTTTTCTGGAATTTTTTCACAGCTCAGTGGGTCGCAAACATTAAGTTGATGTGATATACACTGATATATAAAGGCAATTCAACTTATTGCCTTTGACCTTGGTTTAGTATAATTTTTTTCTTTCTTATCTATTAGATATATCTCAGTATGTTGTGTTCAATGGACTTCATACGGACAGTCATAAAGCTACCAGCGATGCTATGCAGGGTAACAATTTTTCATTTTTAATTGTCCCCATTTATACAAGTGATATTAGAGAAAATATTAAATTAATGTATAGCTCTTTGCTGATCACCTCAAATTATAACTCATGTCATCCATTGATGCATAAAACAAAATTGCAGTTTCCCTTAAGATTATTGAAATACACTTTGACTATATGCTGGAGGAATCCACTATGGATGGTTAAAGAATTTTTATAGACCTTGGTGTCCTTATGGATAAAAAGCTGCCGTTCGATCATCATATTCAGTAGGTGGCGAGTTGGGCGCCAAGGGCTCGAGTTGGGCGCCAAGGTAAGCAGTACAACACAAGGTGTCTAATACACAAATAATACAAGGTGTCTTAGGGTTTTGTTTTATGCATTTGTCAAGACAGTTTATATATGAGGCTGGTATGGTCGCCGGTTTACGCCAGTCATGTCAAAGGATTAAAGAAACGTTTCTTGAAATATTTGACTTTCAAGGAGAATGGACCAGTTATTTTGTTTCAACAGCGTTTTTTATTTTCATTGCTGCAGAGTATTTCTATTTAAACGTTATAACTATCATATTGATTGCATTGAACTTTTAAATCGTGGGTTCCTGGATGAATGTTCATGTTGACACGAACTGTTCTATGTTAGATCAAATATCAACCTTGCCACCAAAGATCCACTGTTTAATATCTGTCGTTGTTACAAAGCAATCAGAAATAAAGTGTCCTTACCTTGATATGTTTAGTTCAAGTTTGGCTTTAATCAGAGGGGGAGTATGTAATGCTATTTAAGATGGATTGGAGAGATGTGTTACTTTTGCCTCTCTATCGTCGACATCGATATTTTTCATTTGTCAAACAAAGAAGAGTGTATTAATTTTATACACTTACACAGTACTTATTCTGATAAAATATGTATTTAGTTTGTTGATACAGCAAAAATTTAGCATTCTTTTTAGCGATGAAACCAAAATTAATTCATTTGGTTCTGATTGTAAATTGTATGTGAGAAGATGTATTAATGAAGAATTCAACCCATGATACACTTTGGAAGCATGATGAAGCATGATGGTGGTGGTAACATCAAAGTATAGAGGTGCTTTTTATAAAACGGAATAGGAATAGGAATAGGTCCAATAATTATGGATAAAACAAAATATGACAAAAGCAATATACTTAGGAATCTTTGAGTCTGTTATGCTACCTTGCGCTCAAGAGAGTATGCCTTACAGTGGGTCTACCAACAAGACAATGATTCCAAACATACGGCTCATGGAGTGAAACAGTGATTCGAGAGGAAACATTAAAGTGTTGGAGTGCCTTTACAGTCCCTTGACGTAAATCTGATCGAGAAGTTTGAAAAGAGTTCAAACGACGTCGTGCTGGTAAAAAAATGGCAGACAAGAAGATAATGTGGTAAGAACTTCAGACAACTTGGTTTTCAATATCCTACGAGTTTCTACCCTTCGGTAGCGGTTTGTTAGAAGTTTTCGTGGTTGGAAAAAACTTAGACTTCTGAATTATTGGAGTTCAGGGTTATTTAAGATTCTCTTTAATTTTAAAATATTTTCAAGGTCATAGCACTTCTGATTATTCCGGAAGTCACTAGTAACTTCCTTATTTTAAATGGAACAATGGGTATATTGTTTAATTTTTGGGTTCCTGAGAAAATTCCATGATGAGTTCCATCAGGTTTTCCTATTCTTATTTTCAACTGTTTCTTAAATATCCTGATTCTTTTGCAGATTTTGAAAGATGTAACCTTATTTTCAACACTGCGTGTTTTACCCATTTTCGACTGGTGCTAAGCGCTTCTGGGATGGAAGCATAAAAATAATACTATCGAAATTCACATTGATAATTAATTGATCGCATATAGGGTGTCCAAAATTTGATGACCAATTACATTATTTTCAAAGTTAAAAAAGTTCGTTCTTTCAAATGTGGCACTCTGTATATTATTGGATGGTTGGATGCAGAATTTGATTTTGCATCGATTCGCTATAACTTTCACTATACCTATTTGTAACGGTTTTCTTATTAATCCATATGTATTTTTTATCAAAAGCCGATGAAACTCCAAAAGTCCTTTCTAGTTAAGCCTTGATTTGGACAGGAATTGAAACAATGTTGATATTATGTCAAAGCAGTACGAGCTCACAAATTTGTGAGGTATCTACATACAGTTTTAGTGATTGTGTTAATTTTTTCAAGTACAGTTTATAATAGAGAATAATGAAGAATATTCCAAAACTGATTTGTTAAATTTGTTTTATACGCATGGTGAATGTGGACGAATTGTCAGACGAACATGCAGATTATTTAACAAACGATATCCGGATCTCCCAACAATGACTCCCAGAAAAGTCGCAAGAATCGGAGCTCGGTTTTTGGCAACTGGGGCTGTAAGGGCAACACGAAATCACCTAAAACTCGTAATAGATAATAAAGATAACGAGGTGAACGTGTTGGCTTATTTTCGAGCTTATCCAGTTCAACTCCAGCAGAAGCCCTGGATTTGGGTATTTCAAGAGCATCAATCCACCGAATATTAAGAAAACATAAAATGCATCCCTTTTCTGAGATAATTGTGCACAGATTACGTCTTGGTGATGGGGCAAGACGAGTCGACTTTTGCGAGGTCATTGGCATATAAATGACCGAAGATCCGAGATTTCTTCATTAGATTATGTGGACTGACGAATCAAAATTCAGCTGGCAAATAATTATAAATCACCGAAATAATCACTACTGGCCACAAGACTATCCACATGTCATAAGAGAACATAATCACCAGGACCACTTTAGTTTTAATACTTTTTGTTTAATTATGGACAATAGAGCGGCATATCAAGTGTACAATGATACATTGAAAGGGGCTAGATATCTGGAGATATTCAGAGGGTTTGTTAGTGATTTTCTAAATGTTCTATCTCCACGTGACAGAGCAAACAGTTGGTATCGGCTGGGTGGTGCTCTATCACATTTCACTATAGCTGTACACCAGCAGTTAACCTTGATGTACGAGGATCGGTGGATTGGCCCACAGGGACCCTGGAACTGGCCACCCAGATCACCAGATTTGGCGCCCTTGGATATTCCCTTCTGGGGCCGTATAAAACAAATAATGTACTCTAGGCCTGTATAAACTAGAGAGGAATTATTGAACCGTGTTCACAATGCGTTCACTAATCTAAGTCCAGGCGAAATTCGGAGGTCTGTTTCGCCAGGAGTATATGACAGAGTTATCCAGTGTTTGAACCAAAATAGCGGTCATATAGAACAATTATTATAATTTTACATTCATTTATTATTTCTTGTAATTATGTTCCAA
This sequence comes from Cosmopolites sordidus, assembly GCA_031761425.1. Lineage (NCBI taxonomy): Eukaryota > Metazoa > Arthropoda > Insecta > Coleoptera > Curculionidae > Cosmopolites > Cosmopolites sordidus. Next base: position 173,867 of record JARFXV010000533.1, read on the forward strand.
TGCTTTTATATTTTTTATTTGTTATTACGTTCTAAATTTTGTTATGTTCCTGTGTTGTTTTCGTGTTCCAGTTAAAGTGCATTTCTGCCGTTTTAGTTTAGTCATGTTAATTTTCTTTCGAAAAACAAACAATAGCGATGTATTGATTTCTTCCCAAAATCACATTAAAATCTCTATTATAAACTGTACTTGAAAAAATTAACACAATCACTAAAACTGTATGTAGATACCTCACAAATTTGTGAGCTCGTACTGCTTTGACATAATATCAAGATTGTTTCAATTCCTGTCAAAATCAAGGCTTAACTAGAAAGGACTTTTGGAGTTTCATCGGCTTTTGATAAAAAATACATATGGATTAATAAGAAAACCGTTACAAATAGGTATAGGGAAAGTTATAGGGAATCGATGCAAAATCAAATTCTGCATCCAACCATCCAATAATATATACAGTATCACACTTGAAAGAACGAACTTTTTCAACTTTGAAAATAATGTAATTGGTCATCAAATTTTGGACACTCTGTCTGCGATAAATTAATTGTCAATGTGGATTTCGAAAGTATCATTCTTGTACTTCCGTCTACCCCAGAACTGCTTAGCACCAGTCGAAAATGGGTAAAAGGCGCAGTGTTGAAAATAAGGTTACATCTTTCAAAATTTGAAAAAGAATCAAGATATTTAAGAAACAATTCAAAATAGATGTAGGGAAACCTGATGGAACTCATCATGAACTTTTCTCAGGAGTTCAAAAATGAAATAATATACCGGGTTACTTAATAAGGAAGTTGGCGACAGTGCTACGACCTTCAAAATATTTTAAAATATAAGGGGATCTTAAATAACGGCGAAGTCCAAAAATTCAGAATTCTAAGTTTTTTCTAACCACGAAAACTTCTAAGGAACGGCTACCGTGAGAAACCCGGTAGAAGCATGCCGACATATAATCGACTTCATGCCAAAAATTAAGAATAAAATCCATGCAACAAAGTACATCTTCATCTTCAGTAATTATATAGACTAAATACTTTTAGAAAATTACCCATTTAATTTTTTTTATGGGTTGTAATAAAAATTACTCTAATTTTCTTGACCACGTAATTTTTTCTCAAATATCTCATCAACGTATAATTATGAATTAAGTAATTGTTCATATTCGGATTAATACCATATATGCCTTTTAAATTTTCGGTTAATTTATTCTGGAAAATTAATATTGTCTTAGAAACAAAGTAAAAATGAATTGAAATAAAATATATTAATAAGGTTGGCTACGTCATTCTTATTTTATTGGCTGGCCACCACTGAATACATATATTTCATATGTTTTCATATTTGTCTTGTTATTGGGTTTGACTGTCAGACAGTAATGTATTATAAATATTATTATAAGAAGATTCGCCTGGTATATAGGATAATTCTGGTGAGGAATTTTGAAGCATAGGGATTCAATAAAAGCACGCCATCTGGTTCTATTTTGCGCCAGAACCTTGACTTCTTGTCCGAACTTGCGGGTCTTCCAATACCTCTTTTACCCTGCGAATTCCAGTCAAATGCTATTTTGGCTATACAGTTGTTTTACTTTCCGAGTGTGTGCCCAATCCAACCCCACTTACGGAATGCTATCTCCTGTTCAAGTTTTTTTTTGGTTTGCGAGTCTTCGTTTCAAATCTTTCCAGGCCAGAATATACAGAATATTTTCTGCAAGCATTTATTTGTGAAAACCTGAAGTTTATTTGTTATTGTCTTCGTTATTTTTCATGTTTCACATCCATAAAGCAAGACAGCCCTAACTTTGGTGTTAAATATACGAAGTTTTGTTTGCGTTGAGTATTGTGTTGATCTGCACACTGTTGCCAGAACTCCAAAAGCTCTTTGAGCTTTTCGTATTCTACTTCTGACTTCATGATCTGCGCCTCCATTTTTTTTTGTGGGAATGCAAATATGTAAAAACTCTCCCCATCTTCTATGGGTAATCCGTTGAGGATGAAATGGGTAATATTTCTAGTCTCGATACTTAGCAACTTGGTCTTTGTTGGTTTGACATAATCTTGCAGAATATTGAAGAGCGGAGGAGACAAGATACACCCCTGCCTCCCAACCGCAAAAATTTCAAATTCTTCTATATCCACTATAGGCTAGACAGAACTGAACATTCGTACACATTTCTCGAATAAGGCGTATAATTTTTTGGGTATTTCTTTAAATATATATATATATATATATATATATATATATATATATATATATATATATATATATATATATATATATATATATATATAGACGAAGGAGAGAAAGAAAATGTACGGAGAAAGAATGAGAGGTGTGGAAGATCAGAAGGAACACTCGAAAATGAGTTAGAATGGTTGGTGTGATTCAACGGCATCTATACGTATCTAATTATATATATATATATATATATATATATATATATATATATATATATATATATATATATATATATATATATAAATATATATATATATATATATATATATATATATATATATATATATATATATATAAATATATATATATATATATATATATATATATATATATATATATATATATATATATATATATATATATATATATAGTTCATTAGGAGCTATAAAAATAACTATGGTTGTATTCGTTTTTACTTATTAGGGAAAACACTTCTATTATTGTATAATTTTTTATTAAAAAAGTAAAAAACAGTCTTTAAAATAATTAAAACATAATACTATAAATAATTCGTATAGACACTTAACTTGAACATTATTCTTCGATAAGCTGCTGAATATTCTTAGCGAAACTGGGCCCGTGGAGAAAAGTATTAAAAAGCTAAGGAAGTTTACTCGTTCTCCACATCGTTCTTTGACATTTTAGGTGTCCAGCCCAACTGATGAAGACTTAAGGCCAGAAATCGGTCTTGGGAGACGCTTCCTGGCGCTTTGGATGGCGGATGAAGGAATACCAAAGCACGACGTGGAGCATTTTAAATGTCCTTGCTTTATTCAGTGTCTGTTCAAGTTAACTGTCACTTCAACAAAATTATCTGTTGACTGTTATTTAACCCCAGATACCGGTGTATCTACATCGATTCTCTGCAAATACTTTCTCAATAATTCCGTAGTTCTGTTTGTATTATACATTGCCAAGAACGTTTGCAATGACACAGGAGGTTTATCCTTGATTATTTGAAATCCAGTAACGTACCGATAGAAATCAGCAAAATCTTTAGGAACGAATTTTTCGACTAAAGTTCTTTCTTTCACAAATTCCTCCACTTCTCGCAGATCCTCTTTCCTGCTAAATTCAACGTCTCTGGGCAGGTTGATAACTTCAGTTCCGCTCATATACTGATCAACGGAATGACGTCTTTTAGAAGCATTATAAGAACTAAAATTATCAGGATTAATTCCAGTTGTTTTCAGGAGTTCATCATCTTGTATCGATAGATTTCTGATGAAAAGCTCAACTTGAGTGTCATCAAAGTATCGAATGAACATATGGTTGTCCCGAATGTAACAGAGTTTACCTTGGGGAGCTACGCGAGGACTGCATGGTGCTTGCGGTCGGTCCGTGGATTTCCGTCTTTCTGTAGGTCCTTTCGCACCCATTCCATTTGGAAATTGAGAATATGTATTAGCGGTTTTTTGATTAGGTAATTTGCCGAATAAATTGACTGGTTTATCGCTTTTAGCTCGTGATACTTCCGGGAATACAAATCCAGTTTCACTTCCAGCTGGCGAAATAGGTTCGATTTGTGGACTATAAGCGATTTTTTCCTTATTCCGTACCGTTGGTAGATACCGCCCTGATGTACTTGTTGATTGTGCATCAGGAAATGATATTGGTCGTCTCTTCACTAATGAGTCCAATATTGGTGTTATAGGTTTATCGGTTGTTGAAAGTTGTCGCAGCTCTGTCATTATCTGTCCAGAAACTGGTATTTTAGTTTTTGATGTTGGACTAGTAGATGGATTGGATTTATTTTGTTCTGTGCGTCTTGGCGTTGCCAGTGGAATTGGTGCCAATAATGGTTTCTGTAGGGGCGAATCTTCAGGCCGTCTTTTCACGGATTCTTCCGATGTTTTTTGATTAATTCGGTGGGATTGAGATTTTTCTGAAAAGTTAAAAATATATAATTTTTCTTTAAATATACGCATACCGTGTGGCTTGATATTGAAAATGTGTCATGTTAGTTATTAGATGTGGTTTAGGTTAGTCATAATGTGTATGTCATATACATGGTGTAAGGGAAATGAAACCCACGGTTATTTACACCGAAGAAAAAGTTCTTTACAAGAGTCAGAAACCTAAGGGTTTCGGCCAAAATAAATTGCAAAATTATTAAATCACCGATGGAAAAACTATCATAAGAATTAGCATTTTAAGCCAGTATGCGTAAAAGCATATTAACTGACTATTATTTAACTAATAAACTACACATAAAGTAATGAACATTGTCTAAAACATTGTTTAAAATGTTTTTTTAATTATCTCGCCATATATCAGCCAAAAGTATAAATATCAACAGGAATTGGCAACATCGCATTGACTAATTGAAATGATTCCCACGACAAGGAGTGCTATTCAAAATGGTCATAAAAATTATTTCAGTGTGTATATTTAAGTTTCATTTGTAAGTCAATTACATCTGAAAGCGATATGCTTATTATTTACGGAGAAGCACGTATTCTTGCTGCTGCCGAGAAGATTAGAAACGTGCCAAGTTTTTCACCATATTCCAGCAACTGGTTAAAGTACTTGAGTCTGGTGAGGGGCTTGCATAGACTGAATATAATAAAAGGTGTACAAATAAGTTTACGCCGTTTGACAAAAAATAGCCCCAACAGAAAGTTATGTTGAAATTGTCAGATGTAAAATGTAATATCGTAAGTTTAGTCATCTGGTAACAACATAACTTTAAAGTATTAATGACTCCGTATCAGCATCGATGGCTTTGTAGAAGCATATGGTAAGGCTTCTTTAAGTGAAAGAAATTTTCGTGAGTGGTTTCAAAAGTTTAAAAACAGTGAGTTTGACGTGGAAGGCAAAGAACGCAGTGGAAGGCCGAAAGTATACGAAGGCACGGAATTGGAAGTATTATTGGAGGAAAATTCGTCCCAAACGCAAAAAGAACTTGCACTTACATTAGAAGTGACTCAACAAGCAATGTCACAAGCATTTCATTTCGTTGGGAATGATACAAAAGCAAGGATATTGGGTTCCATAGGATCTGAAGCTGAGAGACGTTGAACACCGATTTTGCATGAGTGAAATGCTGCTTGCCAGGCATAAAAAAAGTTTTTTTTGCATCGTATAGACAGAAAACGTCCAATGAAGAAGTAAATTAATAAGCAAGCCATCAACTAGCACTTGCAAATTATCTACTGCACCCAATATACTATACTCATGGTACATGTTCATATTCTTGATAATAGATTCAGGCGAAAACTTCCACACAATTAATGGAGACTCTAACAATATTAACACTTGTTGAAAGCTGCTTCAAAATCGGTACGATGAACGTTTCATCTGACTCAACTTAATGTGATTTTAGGCGAAAATATCCTAATCCTCTGGCGCCTCATGAAATGATCATTTATCCTTTATTCAAGCAATTTTTCAAGACTGCGGAGCAATTGTGTGTAGGCCCCCATCAAAAGTCCAAGAACAGTACCCAGTTCTGAAAATATTGCACCTGTAGAGCAAAGTGTGGAGGAATCTTCAGATTCGACAGTGTGGTGCATACTTGAACATTTTTCCATGGAATTTACGTCGAATTCTAAGAAGTGACATGTATATGTTTCCCCATACTAGGCTAATTGAAAAATTCGGGAAGCGGATATGATAAAACATGTTTATAGTTGAAAAAATGGCTTTATTCTTCTGTATCTTCTCCGTTAAGCTCAATATATTTTTTCCAGCGGTTCTCCAATTCATTTATTCCATCTCTGAAGTAATTTTCTGGAAGTCCTTCAAACTACTCATCTACGGCTAGTATAACTTCTTCATTTGATCAAAAACACTTGCCACGTAGGAATTTTTAAGGTTTGGGAACAGATGAAAACCCGATGGGACCAGATCTGGTGAATATGGCGGATGCTCCAACAATTCGTAGTGTAACTCCTTCAATTTAGCCAGGTGCAACAACACCTCTGTGAGCCGGTGCATTGTCTTGGTGAAAAATTACTTTTCTCTACGCTAAACCAGGTCTTTTCTTACGAATTTGATCCAAAAAAATAATACTGTCGTGTTATTGTTTTACGGCTTGAAGATAATCAATTAATAAAATGCCTTTTGCATCCCAAAAAATTGATGCCATACCCTTTTTGGTCAATTTTGACCTCTTCACGGCTGCTGCTTGGGAGCTGAACAACCAGGCTCAGTTCACTCTGCGGTTTGTTGTCGTAGTTCAGGATCATAGAGGTAAACCCAAGTCTCATCCATAGTTACAAAACGGCGTTTACAATCGAACATTACTTTTTGTTTAAAATATATTTTATTCTTTTGGAAAAGATCCAAATGTTGGTTAGAAAGTTTTACTCGAAGTCGTTTTTGATCAGAATTTAATAAATGCAGCACCCATCTTACACATAGCTTTCTTAAGCCCAATTCCTTTTTCAAAATATGAAACACCCGTTCAGTTCAGATGTCCATAGCCTTAGTAATTTCACTCAATGTCAGTTGTCTGTCATCCATAACCATATCATGTATAATTAATTTTTTGTTCAGTAGTTGCACTTATTGGACGTCCAGACGAGGATCATCATCCAGACTTGTACGACCACGTTGAAACGCACCTGCTCATTTACAAACATTGTGTTTGAAGGAACATATTCCCCTAATACATTTACCATTTCACTATGCATTTCCATTACCTTTAAAGCTTTCTTTTGCAATGAATTTAATCACTGCACGATTTTCAATATTTTCCATTTTAAAAATACTGATACGTTTACTTTAAGCTACTGTTTTTGTACGAATGAATTGACAGATCGACTTGAAACTTCACATATGTTCATATGAAGGAAGACACTTCAAAATGTAGTAGATCATATAGTTCGTTTACTGCGCTATAAGTGTCGCTCCGCGAACTTTTCAATTACCCTAGTAAGATTCAAATCGCTTCAAAGTCAAAAGACCTGTTGCCTACAGACAATAATAAGCAATTAGAATAGTGTAATGGTATCATAAACCACTTCCATCCATTTGACAATTTTTATGCAAAATTGATTTGACGTTTCCGAATTACTTTTATGAAGATTTTTAAAGGAAAGGGTTTGCATAAATAAGTTCCAAACTATACAATAACTCAAGCACAACATCTATGCTGAAATAGCTGCGTTAACAGACCAACCAGATATGTTGGCAAAAGTAATGGAAAATGTCAATTTTTCTATTAGCATCTTCGATGTGAAACACCAAACTCGAAGAGATTTACTACTTTTTTGAACCCCTTTTTTGAATCACTTTTTTGAACTTCTTGACGCACGTTTCGCTAACCATGTTAGCATCATCAGGAAATGATTAATCTGAAGATTAAATTAATCTGAATATTAAATAATCATCTCCTGAAGATTAAATTAATCTGAAGATTAAATCATCTGATGATGCTAACATGGTTAGCGATACGTGCGTCGAGAAGTTCAAAAGAGTGATTTGGTGTTTAGTGGTAAATCTCTTCGAGTTTAATGGAAAATATCTTAAAAAGGTCACAAAGTTGTATTGCTGCTAATCGCTCACCTTTGAGTGCCATAATTTTCAAAAATTGACACAAAATTTAAAGACGAAATGAACATATTATAGAAATAAAAATCTGCCTTGTTTCTTTTAAAAGTTATAAATAATTAAAATGGTAGCATGAAACTTGCCTCACCCGTTATGATGATTTATTTTGAATCGTCTACACGAAAATCTATTTGTGTGGAGCAGAATCGAAAATATTCAGTTATGGTCACCAGGAAGTGCATTATTCTCCGGCAGGACAACACGAAAACGCATACTGCCAGATAAATGTAGAAAAATTCCCAAGAACTTGTATTGTGTGTATTGAACTTTCACTACGTCCATCGTATAACTCAATTTTTGCGTAGACAGAGCTTAAATAATTAGAAGTTAAATGAGATGCAGTTAAAGAACAACTTGATAGATGGATGAAAATTTTTGAATTAATCGTTTTTAGCAGTTTTAATTTATTTTTAAAGTATGCATTACAAAATGCACTTGAGAATTATCCTAAAGCTGGCGGCGAAAATATTTACGACGCAAAATTATCACACACAGTCAATAAATATTTATATTGTGCGCACTGTACGCCCATTCCGGCTGTATATGCAGTGAGATGTTTGCAGGTTATGCTGCATTAGGTTATTCCAACAAGTGTCGAAAATAAGGTTTTTTATAATTTTCAGTGTTTATACTTATTTTCTGTAGTTTATACTTTTCTGTTTTTGTACAAATGCTTCATCCAATGACGTCTTTTCTTGCTATTTTTTTCTTTTTCTTGATTAAATTGTTCATTATTATCAATGCAACACAATGATAATGGCTATAATCAGTTATTCAATAAATAATACATGTCAATATAGCCAAGCGATCTTTATCAAAATTAAAATATTCATTTCACTTCGACAATACGTCCACATATAAATTTTGTGCACCGTAAACTCCTTTGACGTTTGCAAGAAAATCGACAACCGATGATCCGTGTGCGTGCTGTGAGGCGCAAATATTTATGTGTCAGAGCATTTAGACCTGCCACGCACGCAAAACACATACAACACACACAGCCCGCACAACTCAAATTTTTATTGGTGTGAACCCAGCTTAATAATTTCGCAATATTTTACTATAATGTAACAAAAGTATTTGCGTTTTTTAGGTACTTAGTAATTCATTATTTAAAAAATGTAAACCTGAGGTCGTCTGAACCTTTCCTAGTACTTGCTCAAGGTTAACCATATCTTAAAGACTTATGTCTTCCTACCGGAACATTTTGATCTAGAGCTAAGCAGTAGTGATGCGAGGATACGTATTAAAATAACAGCCTAATCCGAATATTAAATTAAGACTAATCCGACTTTTCAACATCAAAAATCGCACTAATACGTAATAGAATTAATCCGTCGATATCTGCTGCTTTCCGTTTAGTAATACGGATGAAAAGGATAGGAACTATTACGAATTAAAGAATACGTATTGTATACCGACGGTTAGTGATACGGATTATTGGTGCTAAATATTTAGATTGATTTCATTCGCGAAGTTATTTTGTCCCTCCCCCTAATACGAATTATGACGAATCTTTCCGACTTTCTATTCCGAGCAACATATATGGCGGATAATAATACGTAATACTAATGCGAATGATAATCCGACTATTTTGTTAATCCGTGTCCGTATCATCCGAATATCAAAATCATCGGACTATTTACAACACTACTAAGCAGTGCGGTTTAATACGGACCTTCCCCTTCTACTTTACACATCTCACGAGCACCGTCAGTCGGTTAGAAACCTTTTTTAAAATCATTTCTTAATTTCGCTACTTACGAGAGCTGTTGATAAGTATCTGGCCTAGACCAGAGATGGCACTGCTAGTCTTTAAAACGTGATATTATTCCATGTATATATAACTTTTAACAACAATACTGTCGAACTCTCCAGTTGCTGCGTGGTTAAGTTTGTGAATGGCAGGCAGCAACTTTTGTGACTTGTGAAAGACAGAATATCGAGTAGTGCTAAAATACTTGTTTTTGAAAAAGAAAACAAATGACGAGATTAAAAAGAAGCTCAGCGAAGTTTATAGGGACTCTGCAGCTTCTTTTATCATCCATAAAATATTGGACAGCTGAATTCAAACGTGGCTGTACAAGCATTTTTGATGAAGATCGTCCAGGTCGTCCAAATGAGGTTACCACTTCAGAAATGATTAAAAAAAAGTGCGTGAGATTGCTGAGACTGTGGGCATCTCAATTAAACGGTTGCAGAATTTTTTAACAATTCGTTTGGATATGATAAAACTTTCTGCAAGATGGGTGTCACGACTGTCCACAATTGATAATAAACACACACTAAACTCGAAGGTATTTACCACTAAACTCCAAATCACTTTTTTTGAGCTTCTCGACGCACGTTTCGCTAACCATGTTAGCATCATCAGGAAATTATTTAATCTAATTCTAAAACTAAACTATGGTCTATTTATATGAAAACCCTACCTAATGAAGCTTGTAAAAAAACCATGAACCGTGAAGTTTACTAAGCCTTATATTAATAATTAAAAAAGTTGACTGAACGGAATAGGTCCTTATCCTCGGCTTATGATTTTCTTACATTTTTCTATTTGAATGCTTTCATATGCATCCAAAGCCCGTTCGTTCAACATCTCTCGGCTTCAGTTCATATGGAACCCAATTTCCTTGTTTTTGAATCATTCCCAACGATTTTAAACGATGCGAAATTGCGTGTTGAGTCACTTCTAATGTAAGTGCAAGTTCTTTTTGCGTTTGGGACGAATCTTCCTCCAATAATATTTCCACTTCCGTTTCTTCGTACACTTTCCGCCTTCCATCGCGTTCTTTACCTTCCACGTCAAACTTACCGTTTTTAAACTTTTGAAACCACTCACGACAAGTTCTCTCACTTAAAGCAGCTTCACCGTATGCTTCTACAAGCAATCGATGCCCCTCAGCTGCAGATTTCTTCTAATTAAGGAAGTAAATCAAAAGTTCCCGCAAATGACGCTTATTCGGCACAAAATTTGACATTTTCGCACGAAAAAATTTATGTGATGCTGATACGGAGTCACTAATACTTTAATGTTGTTACCAGATGACCAAACTTACGATATTACGTTTTACATCTGACAATTGTCAAACGGTGGGGGGATTTTTTATTAGAAGTGGGGGAAACGCTCGGTTAGCTGTTTCATTCGGTTCTTTTGACAGCAGGTTAAGTGTCACTGCTGACAACATTGGTGCAGTTCGCGACCTTATCGAAGGTGACCGGCGACTCATTATTCATGAAATCGCTTTAAAGGTGGGTATCAACTTTGGAAGTGCTCAAAAAATCATCAGAAATTATCTTGGCTTCAATAAAATCTATGCCCGATGGGTTCCGAAAATATTGAACGAAGATCAAAGAAACATTCGACTGCAAATCAGAAAGATACTTCTGAATCGATTTCAGTAGGAAGGAGAGACTTTTTTGAAGCTTATCGTGACATGTGATGAAAAGTGGGTACATTATTACACTCCAGAATCAAAAATGGCGAAAGAAAGACGAAACCTGCCCTGCAAAGGCCAAAACCCATCTCTCAGCCGGTAAGGTTCTCGCGGCCGCTTTTTTCGACTGGAAGGGAGTTTTGCTGATTGTTTTTCTACATGATCGACGTACGGTTAATACGGCCTACTACTGCCAGCTGTTGGAGGCAAGGAAATCCGCTTACAGGAGCAAAAGACGCCGTGTCCTTATCAGAGACGTCCTCCTTCTCCATGACAAGGTTACACACAGCGGTTTTGACGAAGGAAAAACTGAAGAATATGCATTGGGAAACCCTTGAATACCCTCCATACAGCCCAAATTTGTCACCCTGTGATTATTTTTCGTTTGCGCCCTTGAAAGATTCAAAGTTTCTACGAGCAAGGATTCACCAGCTTCCAAACCGCTGAAAAATGCGTAGAGTGTGGAGGGGACTATATCGAAAAATGATCAATAGTTTTTTTTGTATGATTTTATAAATTATAAATATGTATAAAATAATTCCAGTTTATATTGATTCACTTGTATAATCCATTTTTAAAAACAAAGGAAAAAACGTAAATACTTTTGTTACACCCTAGTAAAAGTGTCATGTGAAGAGTGTGCCTCGTAACAGTTTACTCTTACTTACCATCATCGCTATCTACAATTTCTATCGTATCTTCTTTCAATTGATCAGACTTAGTCTCCTTGTGGATACCCATTTGGTTCAAAAATTCCTTTTTTAATTTTTCGTTATTTTTCAGTTTCTCCAACCATACCAAGAACTCCATATTGTTCTCATCCTGGTCTTTCTCAAGAACTTCTGTCATGTGCTTCTGACCCGGACTATTCTTACTCCCAGGTATCCGCACGACAATGTCTTCAAGTGTGGGTGGTTCGTTGGTTTCCTTAGTAATTTCCATTGAATTATCACCAACTATCACTGCTGGCAGAGTACTTTTTTCGAGAGGCTTCTGTTTGGAATTTAATGACAGCGGTGATGTTATTTTAAATGCATCGTCAGACGTTGAAGAAATTTCTTCTTTTTCGTTACAGTTTCGAACTGTAGGTGGCGTTTTTGGGCGAGATGGATAACGTCGAATTTCCTGTAACAGGAAGGGCTTATTACTAAATTTTCTCTCTTTCTCTCCCAAGAATAAATATTTCAGCAGTTGTAAAATTGCCTCCTGTCTTATATATATTTGAATACTTTATGATTTTTTTTTGCTTTTTACGAGGGTTGCTATTTATGTATCCGGAATAATAAAAACAAATATTTATCATTGAAAATGGTTTTATTGTTTTCTAAAATATTTTCTGCGATGATTGACACACTTTATATACGTTTGAACCAATTTTCATAGCACTTTTTCCATTCCGATTGAGGTATTTCCAAAATATGCATTTTGAACGCATCAATTGCTTCTTCTGGCGTCGGAAATCGTTGACCACGTAGTTTGTTCTTCATGGACGGGAACAGACAGAAATCATTGGGTACCAAATCAGGACTGTAAGGCAGATGAGCCATCAATTCGATGTTTTGACCAGTCAAACATCGAATTGTTCGGTTCGATATGAGAGAGCTCGCGTTGTCATGGTGAAGAATGATTCTGCGTCGCTGGTTGTTTTTGTCTTATTTCTTCAAAGAGTTCTCGCAAACAAATGGTTGTGTACCATTCAGAACTAACCGTTCTACTATTCTCTAATGGAACTGTAGCCATTTATTCCAAAAAAACAGGCGACCATTTGCTTCGAAGAGCTTCTTGCGCGAATAACTTCTGTTGGGTTGGACTTATTTTGAAAGACCCATACAGTGGACTACTATTTACTTTCGAGCTCGTACGCATAGATCCAAGATTCGTCACCTATGTAGATATTATATACGGCCTTTGACACACCACGACTGCATTTTTTGAGCATTTCTTTACACCAATCGACACGAGCGATTGATTTTTTTGAGCGATTGTCAAATTATGCGGAATCCAATGCGCCTAAATCTTTTTCACGGCTAAATGTTCATGTTGAATTTTGTACATGCTGGTCATAATAATGCCCAGGGATGCCTCAATCCTACGGTATGTCACATGACAATCTTGCTTTATCAGTTCCCGCACAGTATCGATATTTTCTGGCACAACAACCGATTTTGGATAAGGTTTTTTTAAATTCGACCGCGAGCGAATGACAGCCACGATTGGCTGTGGTTTGGCACGACTGGTTTTAGACGCAGGTTCTTCGCCTAAAGTCGAACAGGGTTAATCAGTGCACTGTTGTTGAGATAATCCTCGTCGAAAGTCGCCGTAAATCAACGTACGAAAATTCTCACGAGTGAATTCCATTTTTTGACTGAGATGAAATTTTCAAGTCACTAAATACAAATATCTTCCGTATAACAATACGTTCTGAGTACGTATGCAGTCGACTATGTCAAAGTTTACGATGTATATATCAGATGGCACCTAGGAACACCGGACACATAAATAGCAATCTTCGGATGAATGTTTTGCTTAAAATATATATAAGGATATAAGTATGGTTTTAATGCTCATATTTTAAAGATACATATATGATTACAGATGAAGAAGATACTGTGCTAAGTATAATGAAGATATATGTATTAACAACTTAGGTGAATTAAAAACTGAAGCCGGTATCATATAGTATCGTTAAAATTTATCAGACATAATGTATCATATACATATTAGTGTCCGTTATTTTCCAAATTGACTTTTTTCACTTGGGTATCCGCTAAATCATTGCTAAAAAAAATACTCATGCCGTTTAATTCATTTAAGCAAGTACGAGCGATACTTATAAGTCAAAATAATGCATTTTTTTTGGTTTTCTAAAATTTAAAATAGAAAATAGAGAAATTCAGAATTTTTAATTGTAATACTAATTAAAGTGCAGAATTATTTATTTAACTAAATTATTATTTATTTATAAGAAGTAACTTCGAACTTCGTTATTATTAATCCACGCGGTTCAACAAAAAAGATGTGCCAACAGCGCATTTGTGTTATATAAAAAAATAATATATATATATATATATATATATATATATATATATATATATATATATATATATATATATATATATATATATATATATAATACATCTAATATTTTCACGGATGGTAGATAATGTCTGAATGATTGTGGCGTGTTCATATATTTTTTTTCTTTATTTGGGTTTTTCGCCACGATCTAAAACTCAAAAAATATCAAAAATATCTGTTCTTATGTAAATAAAGAATCACTGAGTAAAAACAAATCTCAAATTTAGATTCGTTTTGAAAACGGTAGGAGAATACTTCCCGAAACGTTAAAAGTTTGTAAATTTTTTTAGAACATTTTTATACTTTTAAAATTTTGTTCGTTAGGCAAATTTATTACAAAAAAGAATCACTAAGAAATTTGTCTCCGTTTGGTTTTTTATTTTTACCCAGTGATTCTTTATTTACATAAGAACATATATTTTTGATATTTTTTGAGTTTTAGATGGCGAAAATCCCAAATAAAGAAAAAAAAATGTTTCTAAATCATTCCGGGTGTCGATCCGTTGATCCTGTGAAGAGTCACGACGTTTCGTGATGCCAAAAATTTCATTTGGCATTTTCAAGTGTTATCCACTTCGACTGAAGAGTCCAACTGACGTGCACGGGTCGTTGTGTTCGCTTCTATAGCCGGCCGGCCACAAAAGCAACTGCGCAGATTATATCGGGGTAGGTCGGTAGCATTTGCGGCGCTCGGTAACGCTGTCGGGCGTCCGTTTATTGATTATTCCACCTCGCGGCCAGGTTGCCACGTTTTTTCTTTTTTCAAAAGGGATTTCCATACTTTTGGAATGTTGCGAGCGTCGTTTCGCGTATTCAGCTCACCTCTTTCTTCTATTTCAAGGGCTTCTCTGATTGTTCGAACCTTGTAGTTTTCAATATTTGCTATTTCTTTGGCTCCTTCAAAATTGATTTTATGTCCTGTATGTAGATGGTGCTGGAACAGAGCGGAAGTGGCTTGTTTGTTTTTTAAGTGGTTTTTATGTTCTTGTATTCTGGCCGATATTCGCCTGTTTGTTTGTCCTATGTAGTCTAGCGTATTCTTTCATCCGCGAAACACTACGAACTAACATATATATATATATATATATATATATATATATATATATATATATATATATATATATATATATATATATATATATATATATATATATATATATATATATATATGTATATATATGCCCACAAGGTAGCGTAACGGAACCGTGGAGGGAAAATATTACAGAAATATTTCACCCTTTCTCCACGTGCTGCCACCGATCGCCTTCGCCGAACTATCAACCATACGACGTCACGTGTCTCTCGGGACCGGTTTCTAGCCTTTCAGCCGTCATCAGTCGAGCTCTAGACGAACGCAAGGAAAGCAGTTCGGAGAGGCAATCGGGGCCAGACCAGATCAACTGGCCATTTTAATGACGGGTCGTGATCGCACACAACTCACGCCATCATACGGCGAATGCTCGTAGCAGTCAGGACCGCTCGTAACATTCTGTCTGGAACCTCGGGTATAGTACCAGGTATGCCCACAAGGTAGCGTAACGGAACCGTGGAGGGAAAATATTACAGAAATCTTTCACCCTTTCTCCACGTGGTGCCACCGATCGCCTTCACCGAACTGTCAACCATACGACGTCACCTGTCTCTCGGGACCGGTTTCTAGCCTTTCAGCCGTCATCAGCCGAGCTCTAGACGAACGCAAGGAAAGCAGTTCGGAGGGGCAATCGGGGCCAGACCAGATCAACTGGCCATTTTAATGACGGGTCGTGATCGCACACAACTCACGCCATCATACGGCGAATGCTCGTAGCAGTCAGGACCGCTCGTAACATTCTGCCTGGAACCTCGGGTATAGTACCAGGTATGCCCACAAGGTAGCGGAATCAAGGCGATCGGTGGCACCACGTGGAGAAAGGGTGAAAGATTTCTGTAATATTTTCCCTCCACGGTTCCGTTACGCGTTACAATATAAAAAGTTATCCATCTAAAAGGATGACAACAGAAGTAAAATGAAGAATATTTAGTAAGAATATCAATATAAAAAGCGAGTGAATAAACTTTAATCTTCGGAAAGCTTATAATTTTTTTAATCCAATATAAAAAGTTATCCATCTAAAATTTAGTACGAATATCAATATAAAAAGCGAGAAAAAAATATCTTAAAAGTGCAAAAATCCTATGTTAAGAAGATACGAGCGAATCTTATGGAAAAAACGAGATTCCAAGTCTAAGACTTGAAATTCGGTATTTGTTTCAAAGGATATGTAATTGAATTATGCTCAAAATTTGAAAATTATTCACCGCCTATTTTTTTTGAAAAATTTTCAAACCGTTATTATACCAATTTTTTATAGTAGAACGATTTCCTTATCGGATTTGTCTATTTTTCACTACTAATTTTCCAATCTTATAAAATAAAACATATTACATGATAAAGTTTAATATATGCAGAATGTTATTATATATGAATAATATCCGGTTACTGATATAATTATTTAAATAATTGAAATCAAACTATTCATTTTCAACTTTCGGTTAGTAATAACCAAACACTTGGTTGCTTGACTGGGAACATTGGACGCATTCCAAGAAAATCTACTATATATATATATATATATATATATATATATATATATATATATATATATATATATATATATATATATATATATATGTAATGATAGTTTCTCGGGTATCCCGTGTTAGCTGAATGTCCACTGATGGACGGTTTCGCTGACGTTGCGATGAAATCTCATCCATCATTTTCAAAGCGTTTACTCGACGGTGTTTCGACGACAAATGCTGCATCAGCAATCAGCATTTGTCGTCGAAACACCGTCGAGTAAACGCTTTGAAAATGATGGATGAGATTTCATCGAAAACGTCCTCCAGTGGACATTCAGCTAATAAGGGATACCCGAGAAACTATAATTACATTTCACCCCCGTAAAAACATTCGTCCAAACATGCCACCGATCACCTTCGCCGAACTGTCAACCATACGACGTCACGTGTCTCTCGGGACCGGTTTATAGCCTTTCAGCCGTCATCAGCCGAGCTCTAGACGAACGCAAGGAAAGCAGTTCGGAGAGGCAATCGGGGCCAGACCAGATCAACTGGCCATTTTAATGACGGGTCGTGATCGCACACAACTCACGCCATCATACGGCGAATGCTCGTAGCAGTCAGGACCGCTCGTAACATTCTGCCTGGAACCTCGGGTATAGTACCAGGTATGCCCACAAGGTAGCGTAACGGAACCGTGGAGGGAAAATATTACAGAAATCTTTCACCCTTTCTCCACGTGGTGCCACCGATCGCCTTGATTCCGCTACCTTGTGGGCATACCTGGTACTATACCCGAGGTTCCAGGCAGAATGTTACAAGCGGTCCTGACTGCTACGAGCATTCGCCGTATGATGGCGTGAGTTGTGTGCGATCACGACCCGTCATTAAAATGGCCAGTTGATCTGGTCTGGCCCCGATTGCCTCTCCGAACTGCTTTCCTTGCGTTCGTCTAGAGCTCGGCTGATGACGGCTGAAAGGCTATAAACCGGTCCCGAGAGACACGTGACGTCGTATGGTTGACAGTTCGGCGAAGGTGATCGGTGGCATGTTTGGACGAATGTTTTTACGGGAGTGAAATGTAATTATAGTTTCTCGGGTATCCCTTATTAGCTGAATGTCCACTGGAGGACGTTTTCGATGAAATCTCATCCATCATTTTCAAAGCGTTTACTCGACGGTGTTTCGACGACAAATGCTGATTGCTGATGCAGCATTTGTCGTCGAAACACCGTCGAGTAAACGCTTTGAAAATGATGGATGAGATTTCATCGCAACGTCAGCGAAACCGTCCATCAGTGGACATTCAGCTAACACGGGATACCCGAGAAACTATCATTACATATATATATATATATATATATATATATATATATATATATATATATATATATATATATATATATATATATATATATATAGTAGATTTTCTTGGAATGCGTCCAATGTTCCCAGTCAAGCAACCAAGTGTTTGGTTATTACTAACCGAAAGTTGAAAATGAATAGTTTGATTTCAATTATTTAAATAATTATATCAGTAACCGGATATTATTCATATATAATAACATTCTGCATATATTAAACTTTATCATGTAATATGTTTTATTTTATAAGATTGGAAAATTAGTAGTGAAAAATAGACAAATCCGATAAGGAAATCGTTCTACTATAAGAAATTGGTATAATAACGGTTTGAAAATTTTTCAAAAAAAATAGGCGGTGAATAATTTTCAAATTTTGAGCATAATTCAATTACATATCCTTTGAAACAAATACCGAATTTCAAGTCTTAGACTTGGAATCTCGTTTTTTCCATAAGATTCGCTCGTATCTTCTTAACATAGGATTTTTGCACTTTTAAGATATTTTTTTCTCGCTTTTTATATTGATATTCGTACTAAATTTTAGATGGATAACTTTTTATATTGGATTAAAAAAATTATAAGCTTTCCGAAGATTAAAGTTTATTCACTCGCTTTTTATATTGATATTCTTACTAAATATTCTTCATTTTACTTCTGTTGTCATCCTTTTAGATGGATAACTTTTTATATTGGATTAACAAAATTATAAGCTTTCCGAAGATCAAAGTTTATTTAAACCGTTTTTCCCAATAATTATCTAACAGTTTTAAGTTTACTGACTACCCAATGGTTTTTGTGCATTTAAATGTTATATATTTTATTTTGTTAATTTAAGTAAGGTTAGAAGTTTAAATTAAGGTAAAATATCAATATTTTCGTATTTAAAATCTGTTTTTATTTACTATTGAGAGTGCAAAATGAAACATATAACATTTATATGCATTGAAAGCATCGGGTAGTCAGTAATAACTAAAAATTGTAAGAATTCCATGTTAAATCAATAGGGAAAGTATCGTCATTTATGCAGGGTTTAAACGGCATCGGATTTTTTTGATTTGATTGAATTTATTTTAGACTATAAAGAAATGATCTAGAGAAAATGATACCTAAGTGGAAAAAGTCAATTTGGAAAATAACGGACATCCTAATTATTATATAGTGTATGCTTAAAATAGAATATATACTGTACGGTTAGGTACAGGACAAAAGATAGGTATCAAAATAAAGAAAAACAGATAGTAAGATGTGCAAATGACCTAAACATATTAACACGACTGATACCTGTAATGAAATAAGGGATCGAAAAGCCAAAAGAGCCAATTTAGAAAATTGACGAGGGTCAAGACTCACAAAGAGACTCTAGCACTACAGAAAAAAGCAAAAGAGTTGTGGGTGAATAATCAAAGATCACATCGGATAAAGTGGACATGTTTTGGTTCACAGAGCTTTAGCCTCCTAGTAATCAAGGTCAACCACAAACACCAATTCAACTGTCTCTGTTCTATGTACTGCAATATAGATTGTATTTATAGGTATTTTTTATGTGTGTTTCTCATTCTATCTATCTTTGTCACTTCTCTTCTTTTCTCAGGTATTTCATTTCTATCGCCTGTATTTTATTTTTCTCTACTTCTATCAGTATCCAGGATTCAGATCCATACGTTAGAACTGGTCTATATATATTTTTAAATAGTTTGAATTTTTGTCTCTCTGGTTATTTCCTTGTTTTTTGTTCACTGTATGGTCTAGTTGTGTTTTTTTCTATTCTTTTTGTTATATCAAGTTCTTGTGTTCCATTTTCTTGTAACGTCCCTCCCAGGTATTGAAATGTACTCACTTGGTCTATTAAAATTACATCTAATTCTATGTTTAGTTTTTTCACTTCGTCTCTTATCATGATTACTTTAGAAACTCTCCAAAATGCTCTTGATGATTTTCATTCCGTTCCTTTCCAGTACTTTATTCCACACTCTTAAATTACTTTGTAGATCTGTTTCATTACTTGCGATGAGGACCACATCGCCAGCAAACACTGCTTCCGATATTTCAGTTATTTGGAGGTTCAAGTACCCCACTGCTATTTTTTTAAACTTTTCCGTGTGCATTCTTTGGTTATTTCATCAATAAATATTATGAACAGCAGTGGGCTCAGTCATCCTCCTTGTCTTAGTTCTCCTTTTTTCTTGAATGTCTCAGATCTCATATTATTTCTAATAACTGAATTGGTGTTTTCCTTATTTTCTATTCTCCGCAATAATTTACTATCAATATCCCTTTCTCGTAATATCTGTCATACTCTTTCTCTTGGTACTTTATCAAAAGCCTTTTCCAGGTCAAGGAATGCCAAACAAACGCCTTTTATGTGCTCAAAAAGTTAAGATTTATAAAACACTCAGTTGGCTAGTATGGTAAAGTCATTTCACTTATGGTTAGATGTGGACCCTCAAAAAGAAAACAGAAGAGATGCTTGCAGTATTTGACAGTAAAAGTACAAAATTTTGGTGCTGTGAATAAAAATGGAAACTGGAGGATCAGATATAACTTCGAACTCAGGCAATTATGCCTGAGATCTGGATATTGTAGACTACTGACGTTTCAGCGATTCAGATGGACGGGACACGTGGCGAGGATGTCATAATGCCGAATACAAAGAGAATCATGGAGGCATAGGGGTAACATGGAGGCATAGGGGTAATGTAAAAACTTCACATTAAAAACTGGCCAGGGGCTGTTGGAAATTGATCCAGATGGAGGCGAAGGTTGAAGTAGATCAATGCTCATTGGTAGTAACACCACAGTAAATAGAAGACAAAGGAGAGTTTTTCCTAAGAGTATGCGAAAGGATGCTTTGTAATTGTTTTTTTAATCAATTAATTTTTCTGTCCGGAAAAAAAAACATTTTATACAAACCTGAGGACTAGGAATTTGTTGAATACGATCGCGGCTAATGTGAGTTGGCGTAAATATTGGATGAACACTGACTGGTAGAGGATGTCCATTAGCTATGTGACGTTGTAAGTTCTTGTAAAACAATTCGGAATACGCAGATGGAGATAAGTCCAATTTGTTACGCCCCGATGATAGAGATGTTCTTGGTGTGCATGGCGGCAATGGTACCCATCGGGAACCATTTAAAGGATTAACCATACCTAATTCGCCTCTACGATCTGTTGCTTGCGGATTGGACATTGATCTCCGGATGACACGAGGAGGTTCTTTATCATTTCTATGAGATTTGCTACGAGGTCTACCAAGATTCATATGATATGTTCTATCTATATCTGGATCTTTTGACTGATCGAACCAATC
The DNA here is from genome assembly GCA_031761425.1 of Cosmopolites sordidus. NCBI lineage: Eukaryota > Metazoa > Arthropoda > Insecta > Coleoptera > Curculionidae > Cosmopolites > Cosmopolites sordidus. The sequence goes on from JARFXV010000533.1 coordinate 195,405, forward strand.
GGGAGCCGTTTGGGAATAAAATGAGGGATATTCTTTCCCACGTATAGGGTCTGCCGAATATACATTAGGTAAAACTTTGGGTCTTATTTTTGGTTGCGTTTCTAAGTGACTGCTTCTGTTCATTTTATCTGCTTGTAAATTTGTCCATGCTGAAAAGAAAAAACAAATATCTATTATAAAAACACTTAGGTCTTATTAATTATTAGATTAATGATGTCGATTTTTTTCGCTAAATTTGAGCTTTTATTTTCATAATAAAATAAATTACCTTAATAACCTTAAGTATTGGTCATCGTTAACTATTACTTTTTCCTATTTTTCGGCCAAAGAAGGGATCCCGCGTCAAAAGAGCTTTTGGTTTTTTAAAACCAACCGTTCATCAAGCCAAATTTTCACTTCTTCGTAAAAATGTAAGTGTTGTTCTGAAAGTCCCTTCTGTATCGATCGAAATGAGTGGTAGTCTGAAGGGGCTAAGTCCGGTGAATACGACTGATGGGGTTGGATGTCCCATTTAACATTTTCCAAATAGTTTTTTACACATTTTGCAACATGAGGCCGATCATTGTTTTGTTGAAAATGATTTTGTCGTGTCTTTGGGCTTATACTTGTCGTTATTCCATCAATGCTCGGCTTAATTTTATCAATTATTGTATCGATCGTTGTTGGCATCGATCATCAGTAATCGTTTCACCAGGTTTCAGCAGTTCGTAATATACACCTCCCCTACTATCCCTCCAAATACACAACAAAGTCTTCCTTTCACGTGTATGACGCACTGGTTGTCATATTGAAGGCTGACCTGAGTCTACCCATGATTTTTTGCGCTTTGAGTTGTCAAAATAGATCCACTTTTCATCACCTGTCACAACTCGATGCAAAAAACCTTTTCTGTATGACAAGCAAAATCTCAATAATGGTTTTTCGCCTTTCAATGTATCTTTCCTTCAACTCATATGGAACCCATTTTTCCTTCCTTCTGAATCTTGCCGAATGCGTGTAGACATTCGGAAATTTTGGTTTGGGCAATATTCAATGCTTCTTCCAATTGTTTCAACGTATGAGTTGAGTCTTCATCCTATAATGCTTGCAAATATGCATATTCTAACTTTTTCGGCTATTCTGGACGCTCCTTGTATTATATTTTTAAGACACTTTTAAGACGTATAAACCAACGTTCACTAGTTTTTTTGGATTAGAGCATGTTCACCATAAGTTTCAACCAACAATCGAAAACTTTCAGCAGCCATTTTCTTCAAATGAAAGAAGGTTATTAAACTTCCCCGCAAAATGTTTTTTTCTGGTACATAATTCGACATATTCAAAGCTGTGAAAAACTATGTTTTTTGCACAATAACAATTTGATGGCGCATGTTTACCCTCCAAACCGCCATAGGCGTCATTAGTCTATGGCAACAAATGTATTACTGACGCCATGTCCAGTAGCGGCTCGTGGGATATTAAAGTGGGAGGGCGTAGAAGAAAATAGTGCTGCTGAAGATTTTTTCTTTCCCCTTCCTCCTTTTTACTTTTCGTGCTACTGAAACCCTATACAGGAGATGAACCAGGAAGATGAGTTAAAGGAACGAAACTGAACGGAAATATAATATGGTGTTTTGCTCTGAAAAACTATTTACTGTGATAAATGCTGGAGGGGCAGCGCCCCAACGCCCTCCCTCCCGAGACGCCACTGGCCATATCTTAGCAAAATCGACATTATTAACTAAAACCCCTATTATATTGGAACATTTGTAATGGTCGGGTTTAAAAGAGGACGCTCAACAATAGATCAACTAGACTGTCAAATAATAGAGAAAACAACCGAATTTGAGACTCGTTTATTACAAATATTTATAGATTTTAGACAGGCGTACGAATGCGTACAAACAGCAGTATACGAAAGCATGAAGGAAATTGGAATACCAGCTAAGCTTATTGGATTAACCCGGATGAGGATGCTGAATTCCAAGGCAGAAGTAAAAATCCAACAGCTCACCACCGTAAAATTTGAGATCGAAGAATATTTGGGACAAGGGAAAGAATTGGCGCCAGTTCTCTTCAACATAGTGTTAAACAAAGTCCTTTATATGGGATTCCTTTATACCAAGTGTGTCTCACGGAAAACAAGACTTAAAAAAACACAAGTATTTAATTTTGCGGTAAAAATTGTAATTTTTATTCAAAATAGTCTCCTTGCACGTCAATACAACGTTTTGCACGGTCAATTAGGTTAACGAATTAATTTTTGGACTCGGCCAAAGATATGTCCTTCAGGATGGTGGCCGACATCTTTTATGTGTTCGATGTCGGTATAACGTTGTCGTTTCATCGTCGGCAAATGAAGTTTTTCGAAGAGGTAAAAGCCACAGGGGGCCAAATCAGGTGAGTATGGTGAATGATTGATGGTTAAAATGTCATTTTAGTCAAAAAATGAATGATGAGCGTCGAGCAATGGGAGGGCGCATTATCTAGCGCCAGTTGCCTTGTCGAGGGTATTGTGCGACACGACGAATATGCGACAACAAGTCCTTCATAACACCAGGTAGAACCAGGTTTTGACCAGATGAACTCATTGTGCACATTGACCAGGAATGAACTCATTGTGCACATTCCCTCCGAGTAGTAAAAACAAATCAACATGGTTTTGATTTTTGACTTCTCGAGATCGGTTTTCTTCGGATTTGGCTCGGGTGATTCCATTCGGCACTTGACGCTTGATTTCTGGATCATATTGAAAACACCACATCTCATCACGAATAACAATGCTGCACTTGAGGTTTTCGTCCTTTTTCGACTCTAATCAAGCCCTTGCAATGTTGGATTCGGAGCAATTTTTGGTCGTCAGTCAACTTGTGTGGAACAAAACGTGCACAAACCTGCCAAAGTCCCAAATAATCTGTCAAAATGCGATGAATTATTTCAATGTTACTTTGAGTAACCACGGAATTTTTCGGACTAGGATGTTCGTCGTCCTTGATGTCCTCCCAACCTTCTTTGAATCGTTTAAACCACTCGTAGACTGTGCCATGGAATAAACAATCGTCACCATACACTTGTTTCATTAACTGAAACGTTTCGGTGAATGTTTTACCGTTGTTTTTACCGTTACCTAATGTTTTTAAGTTTAAAACAAAACTCGAAACAACGAAAAAATTCGATCTATGTTGAATGTTGACTTCTAATGACTTCTAATGATCCGTATGTTATGAAATTTTGTCAGAATGTCAGTGAAGGATGCATCTTTCCAACGCTTACCCCCGTCAAAAAAAATATTTTCCGTGAGACGCACCTTATACATTAGGGTGGAGCGAAAAAGCTCAATTTATTTATTTTTTTTAAGTATCAAAAAGTAATACCTCAAAAAAGTTGCTTCATGCACTACCAAATAGTTGGGTGAAAGTTGTTTAAAATTGAACAATATGTTCTGCCTATTATTAATTTAAATAAAAATAACTGTATCGCTATGCCTTCAGTAGATTTATGGTTCCCGATTCTAAAGAATACAATCAAAATCGTTTAAGTATTTCAATACACAGTAATCATATAATCAATCTCACCTATATAATTCTTTCGATAGTGTGTCACTGTCAGTGACAAATAATATCAATGCAAGTATCGTTGACATATACAAAAAAATATATTTACTTACTATCTTTACATTTAAAAAAAAAATTGTATTTTTAATTTTTTTTTCGTTAGGCAAATTTATTACAGAAAAAGAATTACTGAGAAATTTGTCTCCGTATTGTTTTTGTTCATGCACTACCAAATATTTGGGTGAAAGTTGTTTAAAATTGAACAATATGTTCTGCCTATTATTAATTTAAATAAAAATTACCTATATAATTCTTTCGATAGTGTGTCACTGTCAGTAACAAATAATATCAATGCAAGTATCGTTGACATATACAAAAAAATATATTTACTTACTATCTTTACAGTATCATATAGAAATTAATGTAAATTATTTTTTAGATTCGGTTTGAAAACGGGAGAAGAAAACCTCCCAAAACGTTACGTTCAAAAGTTTGTATTCATTTAAAAAAAAAATTGTATTTTTAATTTTTTTTTCGTTAGGCAAATTTATTACAGAAAAAGAATTACTGAGAAATTTGTCTCCGTATTGTTTTTGTTTTTTATCCAGTGATTATTTATTTACATAAGAACAGATAATTTTGATAATTTTTTAAGTTTTGGATCGTGGTGAAAAACCCAAAAAAAAAAATATATATATAAAACGCTACAATCATTTAAACAATAATCTTCTCCATCCCTCTTTAATATTTTCTTATTTTAAGATTTATAGTGCTAACAAACAAAAGTAAAATATCACCTGTCACCTAAATAATTATCTACTAGCATATAGAAGCTGACTAATATACTACAAAACACTATAAAAAAAATGAAATATACGGGTTGACCGTATCTGTCCCCACAGCGAGCTTGAAAATGTCTCAATTTTGTATAATTTTCATGATTTTCAAAAGCATACAAATTTGCAACTTTGCAACGATACTTGTTTTGATACTTTGAGATATACCAGAAGAAGGCGAAACGTGGCCAAATAAATACATTCTGGCTTTTGCACCAATATTATATGTTCTTCTTCCATTGTTTGATGATAAAAGTTGGCATGTAGATTAATATTAGACAGTTCTTGCTGCCAGAGATTTGAACCTGTTTTGTGTCGTTCCCCTCTAACTTCACTTCTATCAATAATATTAGCAGAATCCTCTGATGCTTCTATGCGAATGTCATCCAAAATAGCCGAAGCAAGAGCAGCTGCAGATCTGTCGGAAATACTATGCCTGTCGCAGGTTTTTGCAAAATCCGTGAGCGGCTTTCACATTTGTTGTTTCTTTTCAAGTTTTTTTTGGAGGGTGAAGGTGTTGAAACCACTTCTTAAAGCAAAATCTTATCATCAGAAAAATTGTTCGACCCTGAACTGAAATACGAGTCACAGGCAACTAAACCCTTTGAAGAAACGGTAATACTTGCCTTTTCGGAATTAATTACCTATTTAACAGCTTCCTTCTTCTTCCTTAGTTCTCTCTGCATTAGGCTATTTGTTTTTTTTTAACCGATAGTGCTTGTTACCATTCTCGCTCCTCTTTAATCTAATAAAAATTCTCGCTCATTCAGGGGCAACTTTTCAGGTTCACAAGTGCAAGCAGAAAATGTTTGGCATTTACACGACGCAATATCAAAAAGGGTGGTTCTGCTTTACTCTCTAAAAGGCTCAATCTTGGAGTTGTATGTTTCAAATCAATTTTTCAATTTTATTGCCACTTCTTCAGAAATATCAAAAAACACGGGCTCTTTTTTGGTGATTTTTGAAGTGAAAACTTCTTTAGCCGTTTTGAGCGATTTTTGGTAGTGGCAAAACTTATGGGTTCGCGTCACCGACATGCTAGTGACGTGTTGTGCCTGTGTACATGTATACGCATATATACACTAATGGATATATGCGTATACTCGTATGTAATGTATATATGCGTATACTATTTGGATGGGTAAAATCTTGTGAGTTCGCTTCACTGACATGCTGTAGTAGCAGTAACTGAAGTTAAATTAACCACGTGAAAAGTTTAATTTGTGTATACTGTGCATTGTTTAAATTGTGTTTTAGATAATCATTATTTTAATTGTTTAACTGTAGAATCCCTATGCAGTACAAGAGTGAGGACTTAATATGCTAATATTTTTATGTAGAAAAATGAATAACAAAAACAAAGCATTTATTTTAAAATATTTCCAATATTGGGTATTGGAATTTAATTATATAATGCAATTTTAATTATACATATCATAAGTAATTTAAAAATTAAAAAAAAAAACAATTATTCCAAAGTTTCAAGATTTCGGCAGTCTCTGTCTCTGTCGGCAGTCTCCACCTTTTTTTTATTAAATCTAATCAATGCACAAAACTTCATAACTTGCTCGTAAGCTGGCAAAACATTTTCAGGTATTTCCATTGGTGGCCCGAAAACTGGACAGTTCACGACTGTAATCAACCAAATACATAAAGGATGCACGAATTATTAGCCGAGCGAACCCTCCGGTGCTAATGCTTTAGGTAGACTGAAATAAATCGTAAAGCCCAATGATCTAATAACGCTGCCGATAACATGCACAGACAAGTTTCAGGGAAGACGAGAGCTAAGTTACCATTGAGAGGTATTAGGTTCACGTATCCTTACTTTTAGTTAAAAATTAAAATATTTGAGAACTGAATAAAAATTAGATATTAAAAAAAAAAGTCGCTGGGGAGGCAGAAAGAACTTTTGATACCAACAATAAAAACAGCAAAATATTACAAAATAGCAAACACAGCGCGCTATTAGAAAAAAAAATCCAATGTTCATTTTTTCACTTCGCCCTATTTATTGTACATGGCTTTTATAGACTTTGAATTATCAATTCTTGTATTGGAACCTTTGGTAGGAGCACTTAACTCGAGATTTTTCAGGTTAAAAGCTTTATATCTGGCCAAGAGTGTAAATTGATAGTATGATGCCGCAATTATTTGTATGAGTTATTGTTATCTGATATTCCAATTGTATTATTTCAATTTAAAACTTATATTATTTCACGGCTTTAATTTATTTAAACTGATATTCTTTCTTTGATGATTGAAGAATTGAATACAAAACTTCTAAAATCAAAGACTAAAAAAATCAGTCTAAAAATCACTGCTTTATTTATATACCTAATATTTCAGACCTTGGAGGAATATTTTTTGTTTGAACGATATTAAAATAAGGTGCTGTGAGTTTTTTTATCTCTTAGAATAGAATCTGTTGTGTGTGAATGATGAATTTTTTAATTGAATGATGAATTTTTGAATGAATGATGCTATTTTTAAATTTACTTTAGACGTGTTATTGCTATTTGATATTCCAATTGTATTATTTCTATTTAAATTATATTACTGCAGTGCTTCAATTTATTTAGTGCGTAGCACTTCATTTCGTGAACCGAAATTTTCTAGTGCATCCTGGCAATAATTTCGTTTAACAGTGCGGTATAAAGTTTTGTTTCAGACTTTCAATAGGTTTATGAAAACAGCGTTTTATCAGGGGATTATGTTTTCAGGTGGTTGAAGACATTCTCAGAAGGTCGAGACTCGATTGAAGATAAACTACGTAACGGAAGGCCTTAAACTGCTGCGAAATATGAAAACGTGCACAAAATCCGGTATCTTGTATGTTCTGATCGTCGGTTGACGGTGAGAATAATCGGGGAAGAGTTGAAATTTGATTCACACAATCGTCTATCAGATTTTGACCAATGAATTAAGGATGAAAAAAATCGGCGCAAAGATAGTTCCGAAACCATCCAATGGAATTTTGAATATAAATAGAAAGAATAGAAAGAAAACCAAACCAACATTTTTAAGTGAGAGGTTCTTGAAGGGCTTCTGGAAGACTTCGTAACTAAATAAATCCCTTCTTAAAAAAATGAAATTTTAGTTACAGCGACAGCCGTTCGCCGGAGGCATTTGGGCGTAGGTCACGGAGGGGTTAATCAGGCACGTCAATAGGGCGCCAGCCAGTTCTTTAAAATTACTCAAGATATAGTAAAAGATTAAGTAACAGATTCATAGAAATATTAATAAAGTAGCAAAAAATTATATATTATTATCTGGCCTTTATTATCTCCTTTTGTCACGCTGCGTTTATCTAGCCTTTGGACTATCCGGTTACTAATAAGTTCGTTCACTGGGCAATTCTGTGTCCAGAACGCGGGAATCCCCAAAACGTTTGGAGTATATATTGACCGGGTACTGTAATAAGGGGGCCCCAAAATGACCAGGTTCGGTAATGACTGGGCTCTAATATGACTGGTTTTATAACGACTGGGTTCTAAATTAACCGGATTCTGTAATTACGGGGCCCTAAAGCCCCCTCTAATGGAGGGGTTTGGCGTGAAGATGTCTGTTCAGCTCAAGGTGTGATGGCCTTCGTCCGGTAGAATACCGGTGCGCCCTCAAACAAGACTCTAGGAAAACGATCTTACCTATAGCGGCCGATAATTAGTAAACGCTACAACTTGAAAGACTCCGCAGCCTCCTTATTCCTTTTCTCAAGATTGAAAATTCATTTTAAAGAACACTATTTTGGGACATTGGTGAACATTGAAAAGTTCGTAAACGACCAGCTCATGGCGGCTCATTCCAGAGCTCCAACACTGCTGTTCAATTGCCGTTGAATAAAAAAACCTATAAAAAATCAGTCTCACTGCTTTATTTATACACCTAGTATTTCAAACCTTGTAGGAATATTTTTTGTCTGAACGATATCAAAATGTGGTGCTGTGAGTTTTTGACCTCTTAGAATGGAATATGTTGTGTAAATGATGAATTTTTGATTGAATGATGAATGTTTTAATGAATGATGAAATTTTTAAATTTACTTTAGACGTGTTAAAAAATAAAATGATTGCACTTATGAATAATGCTATACTCGGGCCAACGAACACATATACTAATAAAATTGGAAACGGGTCCAAAAATTACTTTACAGGTACTTTCTGGTCATAGACGAGCCGTTTTCGACCGTGTTTCTGATATTCGTGGGGTAGTGACTTCTTAAGGAGAGCCCTTTTTACCGGTGTTATTACCGTACCTTCTGTTACATTTGTATTACTATATATGTTCGCTGGCTCGACTGTAATAATTATGTACTTACGTCCTACTTCCTTCGAGTGTTGCAAACTTGGATTTTTAGGGAGGAAATTCTCTACTTCTGCACAGAGGTTTTGAGCTTCCATTTTCAATTTGTGAGGGATATTGTCGTCTTCTTTTATTTTTCGAAGCTCTCGATATACGTATTCGATTTGGTTCAACAGTTCAGCCGTGAATGGTTTTTTTAGGAAGGGTCTGATTTCGTTGAATATTGACATGATATGGTGGGTGTACCTTATGATGGGGTTTGAAATGCTCCATTGTTTACTTGGAGCATGTGGTGAGATGACTGAACTAGTCGATGTGATGACTTCTGGTGATGCGCTCTTCCTAAAAAAGAAAATAATCATTTATATCAATTCTTCTATTGGAATCTTAGGTGTGACACAATGAACTCGAAGAGTTTTCTCACTAAACACCAAATAATTTTTTTCACTTCTCGACACATGTTTCGCTAATCATGTTAGCATCATCAGGAGATTATTCAATTTAATTCTAAAATTAAACTATATTCTATTTATATGAGAACCATATCTATTGAAGCGTGTAAAAATCATGACCGTGAAGTAAACCAGGCGTGCATTATATTACATTAACAGTTCGAAAAGTTGGTTGAATGGAATAAGTGTTTTATCTCGGTTCATGGTTTACTTACATATTGCTATTTGAATGATGTTTGCTTTCCTATGCATCCAGAGTCCTATTATTATTTACACCAGAGGTTCGCAACCTTTTCTGGACCACCACCCCCTTTACAAGAAAAAAAAATTCTAACGCCCCCACTTCCATAATAATTAATTATACCAATTATTAAAATATTGTTGCACATTATCTATACCTATTCTATTTGTTTATCTATCTATTAAGAATAGCATCGTAGAAATTAATTAAAAACAGTACCAAATGTAGCAAATAATTATTTATATTAGGATTTTAAAGGATACATTTGTAGCTTTTTAATGTTTCAAACGTTTATTATATGTTTTGCCTTGTTAGCGCTTTCTCAAGAGTAGCTTGAACTAATATTAAATACTATTAGTTCAAGTAAGTGTATTAGTGGCGGCTCGTGAGGGAGGTTGTTGGGGCGCCGCCCTTCCAGTATTTATCAAAGTAAAAAATTTTTCAGAGCAAAACACCATATCTTATTTTTTCTTTCCTTTAACTCATTTTAAAATATTGTTAAAAATTAAAATCTTCAAATTGTAGAAAAACATCTGTAGAGCCATCCACATAAAATAATGCGGATAAAAGTTCTATCCTCTTGCCACAATTTTTCATCGTTGGTCAAACGTTTACCTCCGGCGACCGTACGCCACGCCATATTATCTCATCGTTGGCTTTACATGTTTTGTTGGTTGCTAGAATTCGGGGGTTTAACTGCTTTCTAAAACATGCGATTTGGACGTAGATTCCCTGTGACCGAGCGTATCGGTCATTAGTTTTAAAAACCGATTTGACGGGTACGGAGCGTTTGATATGTCTCTCGTCGCGTATTTCGTGCGCCTCACGAATACTTAGTTTGATTTGGGATTTGCTACGTGTGTACATACTGAGTAGTACTTTTTAAATAAAAATAATCAACTTTTAATTACAAACATGAAGATTCACCCACAAAAATGTGTACAATAACCCTTTTTTGTCATAATACTTTACTCTTCTGGAAACGGTAAGTACCTACTTATGCATTCCTTTATTTGCGCAACAAGCAACAGTCCATCTTCCAATGTCCTTGTAAGTAGTAACAATACAAAAAATGGGGTAACAATAGGGTTTCAATAGCACGAAAAGTAAAAAGAATGAGGGGGAAAGCAAAACAAAATTTTAGCAGCACTATTTTCTTCTACGCCCTCCCACTTAAAAACCCACGAGCCGCCACTGAAGTGTATCATTAAAAATCGTAGTATTTTCAAAATGTTTCACAAGGATCCAATTGCAGAATCCATAAACATTATTAAAGAATTATTTATGAAAAATTTTATTATAAACACAAAATCAATAGGAAATAATAATATAATGAGATAGTTGAGGCTGATGGAGTTTTAACAATTTATTAATGTCGGGTTCCAATTTCGTTAATATCAGTCACAAATCGCCACGCTCAGTGATATGCCGTTTTTTTAGGCAGTAAATTAGCTACTACAATGAATCCACACTCCACAAGGAAATGCAATTAAAAATGTCTGTACCATTGCACACAATCCAGGATAGAGAGCAGGTATTGATATTTGTAGTCAGAAATCTTGGTATCTATTTCTAAATTTTACTTTTAATTCTTCGTTAGTTATGAGTTTATGAGTTTCTCTTCTAAATTTGAAGATTCTGCTGTATTTGTACTTGCGAAAGGACCTAAAACTGAACTCCTGCTATATTCATGTTTAAAATATTCTGGAATCGCTCCGTAAAATCAGCATGAAGAACATCCAAAAAGTGTTGGCAGTAAATAAGCAAATCTTCCTGTTTTGCAGAGACTTCCTGTTTGTCCTGGAGAGTGCTAATAATGTGGGAAAGTGGCTGTATTCACCTCTACCTAGATTTTTTTTGTTTTAATTAAATTCAACTCATTACCTTGCAATTGTAAATTATCTTAATATTATTTATATGTTAAAAATGTTAATTAAATTAATATTTTAAACGGGTCTGTCAAATAAGCGATATCATCTTGGAACATAATCAGGTTTTCGCGCAGTTTTTCGACTGTGGCTTCAAGGAAGTCCAGCAATGAGTCAAATAGATTAAAAAACAATTCAATCAAATACCTTTTGAGAGCCAACGAACTTCTGTATGCAGTAGCAAGCGATTATAATCTTCATCATTTTCACTACAAAGTTGAATTGATGAATGAATTGCTTCTAATCGTATTGACTGTTCTAATAACGTATTCAACAAAACCAAACTTTTGGGCAAATTAAACACATACGTAATGATTGGTTCGCAGGAGAGTGTGTAAACCCATATTTGAAATATTCAATGCTGTACTGCCAACATTTCTTCTTAGATTCAAAATATAAATACAAAATTTGCCATGGTTTCAATAAGTTAACTTTTCAACAGATTTATAGATATTTACAAAAATAATGGTTATAATGACTTATCACTCACTAATCACTTTTTTGATGCTTGTTTATGATAACAATATACAAAAACAGTAGGTATTTTCAAAATATTTTATTCTATTAATTTCCTTAACAGATAGATACTCCACGGAGACCGCCTTGATTGTCTTAACGCCCCCCATTTGCCTCTGGACCCGCTACCGCTCCTATGGAAGGCTCCAGAGCCAATTGGTCGACGGTACCGCCTCCGTTGTGAACCTATGATTTGCACATTTAACGAATCTTAAGTTACTAATATTTATATTGACTCGAGTGCAATATACCTTCGATGGCAAATTGACAGCTAATTTCGTAAATTCCCGATTTTTGATATTTGTCTACTCAAAATCTTGTTAACACTTGTGTTAATTAGGCATCAAATAGTATAGCTATGAATTTGTTTTTGTTCTGTTCTTTTTGAAAAGTCAACAAAACAAAAGTGATCAAAAAGAGAATTTGTCCAAGATGAGAATGGAATTAGATAATCTGTGATGACATAACATCAGCACTGGCGATATTAGAAAACGAATTACGAAGGAAGTCACACCTGATTTTGAGACGTCTGATTTTGAGACGTGGACCGTCACAAAGAAAACAGCAGAAATGCTTGCAGTATTTGAAAGAAGAGTATCCAGAAGAATTTTTAGTGCTGTGAATGATAATGGAAATTGGACAATCAAGTCTAAATTCAAAAACTAACCTTGTATGATTAGGACTATTGGGCCTAACATATCTCTCTTCAGGGATATGTCCTTTATTAGTCCCAACAGTTCTGGACGTGAAAGCATCTTCATACGTTTTTTTCCTCTCTATCTGATTTCCATTTTGCTTTTCCTCAACAACATTTTTTTTGCTCAAATCTACTGGCGTTTGAATAGATAGATCTTCTGGTTGATCATTTACTGCATTTTCAACTTCCATTTGTTCTTCCAGCTTGATAATTAAACCACCATTAAAAAAAAACAATTCCAAGTTGTCATCTTAAAAATTAATGCAATACCTGATTGTTGTGTGAAGAATTTTTATAAAAATTATCTACATTGTAACTTGGTGGTGGAATGTTTTGAATTCCTGGTGAACTGACACCTGGAGAAATTATTTTTTCTTTGGGTGATTGAGGTAGTTTTGGTATCGATTCGAGAACAGATACTGCAATTGGTGCAGGTCGACATTGAACTGTTCTGTAGTCTGAAACAGGTTTACTGTGGGTCTGATACAGACCATTAAATGGTACTTTAGGCCAATTATTTTCAATATTTCTCTTGGTGGTAACGGGATTTTCTGTAATTATTGCTGAAAAATCAAAAAAATTATGATCTTTTTAAAAACTAAATCTCAAAACCCTACCAGGTAAATGATGTTTTCCTATACTGTTGTGATTTTCTGCAGTGTTAGTATTGTTGTTTTCTTCGAGATTATTTATGGTTTTGCCATCGTCCACTTCGTCGACCTTTAAGCGTTTTTGTGCGTTCAATTCCCCGAGTGCCTGTTGCTTCTGGCCGGTTAACGAAGTCACTATGGAATCTGTGATTGATTCTTTCTGGATAGCTTCTGACTTAGCTACCTCTGGATGATTAGGTTCTTTTTGCTTCAATAAAGTTGATGTTTTATCTGTATAGAAATAATATAATGTGATTTTCTTAGAAATAGAGATGAAATCCCTTTTGTTATCACTATGGTTGGATCAAGTGGAATGTCGTAATTTTGTTTCAATATTTTATACCGTCATGGTGTATACAAAATTTACAAAATCAAACCAATCATATATATTTTTCATGATATTGTCTGAATGATTGTGGCGTGTTCATATATTTTTCTTTTTTTGGATTTTTTCGCCACGATCTAAAATTCAAAAAATATCAAAACTATCTGTTCTTATGTAAATAAAGAATCACTGGGTAAAAACAAAAAACCAAACGGAGACAAATTTCTCAGTGATTCTTTTTCTGTAATAAATTTGCTTAACGAACAAAATTTAAAAAAATACAAAAATTTTCTAAAATAAATACAAACTTTTAAACGTTAACGTTTCGGGAGGCCTTCTCCTCCCGTTTTCAAGAAGAATCTAAAAAATAAATTATATTAATTTCTATACATAATGAAAAGATAGGAAGTAAATATATTTTGTGTATATGTATGATACTTATCTTGATAATAATAGTTTTTAATGACATACTACCAAAAAACATATAGGTGAAGTTTACTATGTGATTGTTCACTATACTGATTGTGTATTGAAATACTTAAATGTTTTAATTGTGTTCTTTAGAATCGGGAACCATATTGAATTTTAATCTACCGAAGGCATAGCAATACACTTATTTTTATTTAAATTAATTATAGCGGTTTCTTTTAATTTTCTATATTTTGTTACCGATTCTTTTAATACCGTTTTGGAATTATTCCAATTGATTTTATGTACCGATTCCCATGCGTGTTGACCAATTCTAGATTTATTTAAATCGCCCTTTCCAAGAAGGTTTTTATGTTCTTTTATCTAACTTCTAACGGTCTAGATGTCTCACCTATATAAAATTTGCCCCATTCGCAGGGAATTTTCTAAACCACATTACAATTACCCAAAAAATTTCATAGATAAATCTTTAAAACTTTTGATACTAGACAAAACAGACAACTTACTAATAACAATAATAATAATAACTCTCAAATAATTAACCTCACAATTCCTTACATCCGCGGTATTTCTGATACAATTAAAAGAGTAGGAAATAAATACAACATAAGAACGACATTTAAAACAAAAAATACTCTTAAATCTATATTAATAAAAACCAAACCAAACACACAACAAAATACCAAAAAGGTGGTTTATAAAATCCCCTGCGAATGTGGCAAATTTTATGTAGGCGAGACATCTAGACCGTTAGATGTTAGAATAAAAGAAAATAAAAACCTTCTTAGAAAAAGCGAGTTTAATAAATCTAGAATTTGTCAACACGCGGGGAATCAATTGGAATAATTCCAAAACAGTATTTAAAAAATCGGTAAGAAAATATAGAAGATTAAAAGAAACTGCTTTAATTAATTTAAATAAAAATAACTGTATTGCTATGCCTTCGGTAGATTTAATTTCAATATGGTTCCCGATTCTAAAGAATACAATTAAAAACGTTTAGGTGTTTTAATGTTATTATTATTGTCAATGTAAGTATCATTGACATATGCACATAGCATATATATTTCCTATCTTTTCATTATATATAGAAATTAATATAATTTATTTTTTAGATTCGTATTGAAAACAGGAGGACAAGACCTCCCGAAGCGTTAACGTTTAAAATTTGTATTTATTTTAGAAAATTGATGTATTTTTAAAATTTTGTTCGTTAGACAAATTTATTACGGAAAACAATCACTGGGAGATTTGTGTCCGTTTGGTTTTTTGTTTTTACCCAGTGATTCTTTATTTACATAAGAACAAATATTTTTGAGTTTTAGATTGTGGTGAAAAAACCAAAAAAAAAACAAAATTTTAGTGTTGCATTTTTTTTTGTTCTCCAGAGTATATTCTTTTGATGACCACTTTAGTTTGTGAAACACTGGTGATTCTACGTTGAATAATTTAATAAAAAAAAAATGCATCAACAATTCTAATACCAGACAGAAAATAAAGTTTAATCTCTGATTACTCATTAAATTTGCAATTTTTTCCAGATAAGACATAATGCTAATGCAATAACATGACTAAGTCTATATGTAAAAATATCAGCTTCATAAAAATTTAAATAGCATTCCTGGTAAAACAATGGATGAATAAATGAAATATTCTTCCATTGGCAGACTATTGTTTGTTTCAATAATCTTTTTTTAGAAACTTTTAATTAAGAAAGAAGTGCTATTTGCAATATCTTATCTGGTTTTTTATCAGGAATATTTTTTCACTAGTTTTTCGTTGGAGTTTCATTTTTTTTGTTCTATATAATGTACCTCAGATGTGGTGATAAAAACTGTTAAAGATAACTCGTATCAGATAAGATTAACGTCACTTTGTATATCAGAACTTTATTATATAATGGTATTTCGATATTATACGGAATTATTTAAAATTTGATGATTTGGTTTTTGATTTATGTTGTTTTTATAATATTTATTTTCATTTCCGCGGGCTATTTCAATTCTGTCGCGCAACGAAACTTCAAAGAGCCTAATTTTGTGCGATTAAACACCATCTTTTAGTGTTTAATGTTTTGTTATTTTCCTCGACGTCATCACACCTTCTCTTCCGAGGTCTTGCTCTTAATCTCCACCCCAGTGATTTATTGTCAAGAGTCTCGTTCGGGGCTCTTTCTTTCTCCATCCTCTGCAGATGTTTTAACCATGTGAAACGTTTGTTTTTAATTGTGGCAACTGTACTAGAGTCCATTATACAGTCGTTCAATTTCTTAATTTATCCTTATTCTCTACTTGCCTCTATTACATATTGCTTTAGCGATTATTCTCAAAATTTTCCTTTCCAACGATCCTAATCGATTTAAGAGTGGTGTTGTTAATACCCAGGTTTGTGTGCAGAAGTAATTATTGGTTGGATTGGTTTCTATCTATTTTTAGCTTTACATTGCATGACATATTACATACTGAAAACGTACTGGAATAAGGAGTAATATTTGTTTTCTGCATGTATTATCGCTTCAATTTCTACGTCTGTATCATTTGTACAGATTCTAGAACAAGCACTAGGCATAATAGTTCTAGTATTAGGCTAGCACTAGCACCAAACTTTCAGGGGGATTTATTGACAACTCACACAATTGTTAATCGGCATTTGCGAGACATAGAACACTTTGCAAAAAAAGTACAAGAGTTATCGTCATATTTTTTCGTCTGGTAAATATGTGGAGTATCGAGCCAAATATAGAGCATTTTCAGCACGTACTACTTTTCTTGTTTAATCAAAAGAAAAACGTAAGCGAAAGCCATCATATACTTGTAGAAACTTATGGTGACAATGTTCCGATGCAAGACGCTTGTGGACGTTTGTTTAGACGATTCAAAAGTAGTGAATTCGAATTGAAAGAAAAGCAGGCCCAGGTCAACCGAAAAAAATTGAAGATGCCGAATTATTATGCGAAGATGCAAACTCAACAACAAATGGCAGATACTAAATTTGAAGAGATTTACAACTAAACACCAAAACGCTTTTTTTGAACTACTCGACGCACGTTTCGCTAACCTAGATTCTAATCTAGATTAAATCATCTCCTGATGTTGCTAACATGGTTAGCGAAACGTCCGTCGAGAAGTTCAAAAAAACGTTTTGGTGTTTAGTGGTAAATCTCTTCAAGTTTAGTATTTCACACCAAAGGTTCCAACAGAAGAATTGAAATGGCAGATAGATTAAATGTTGGTCGCCGAATCATTTGTAATCATCTGCATGCCATGGAAAAATCCCGAAAGCACGAAAATGGTTACCACATCAGCTGAACGATAGACAGATGGGGATGCGAAAAACGGTGTGTGAAGTTTGTGTAACTGAAGACGAAAAATGGTTATCTTTCGAGAACCAAATACGCAAAAAATCATGGGTTGGCCCAGGAGAACCATCAACATCGATCGCAAGACCGAATCACTTTGGGAAGAAGACAATGCTGTGCATTTGGTGGGATCAAAAGGGTGTCGTGTACCATGAGCTTCTGAAATGAAATGAAACAGTTAATACTGTTCGCTACCGTCAACACATGATCAATTTAAACCATGCATTGATCGAAAAGCGACCAGAAAAAGTGATTTTGCAGCACAACAACGTTCCATCAAACAGACAGCGAAAGGTTTTGGGTTTCACTTCGCTGATGATTTTATTCAGTATTAAGTTAAACAGGGCTGGTGTCAATCCATCCTCCCGTCGCAAACCTGCTCCGATCTCAAATTATCCCAGATCTTACACCATATAATGTTCATCTTATTTATTCTTGTCGAATCATCAGAAATATGAGCGGACTTACAAAAATTCCTTTTATGATTCACCGTATACAAATGCATATTACAGATTATTTTACGAAGTAATTTTTAATTTTAACACTTATATTCAGAGGAAGCCAATAAAATAAGAGTGGCAGAAAAATAATTTAAAAACCAAGTTTTCTTTTCTAATTTATTTACCATAATAAATAATATAGTAATTTATGGGACAGTAGGGCAGCAAAAGAACATTACAGTAAGAAAGATTGACCTCATAGAACTTCTTTTGAACCTGATACTTCAAACATAAAATATATCCCCCTTGTTAACACAAAAAAGGTGCTTCTTCCGACTCTCCGTATAAGCTTGAACTAATGAAAAACTTTGTCAAAGCCATGAACAAAGAAGATAATGGTTTCAAGTACCTAAAAGAAATATTTCCTCAATTAAGTGATGCAATACTAAAAGAAGGTATATTTATTGGACCTCAAATAAGGAAGCTTCTAGGCGGTTCTCGTTTTCAAGAAAAATTAAATGAAGCTTGGAAGTGTTTTGTAAGTGTAGTGAAAGGATTTCTGGTTAACAAGAAAGATGAAAACTATGAAAACGTCATAGATGAACTCTTGAAAGCCTATGAAATACTAGGAAAGCCTATGGAATCCGGGAAAATTTGGATGCAGTAAGCGACGAACAAGGAGAGAGGTTTCACCAGGACATCAGGATGATGGAAGCAAGATACCAGACATGCTGGAACCCATAATTAGCTTATTATTTTTGGATTTAGGACTACAAAATACTTCATATACACCTATTTTTATCAATATTACCTCAAAAAAGGTTAAATTTGTTGACCTGTGTAATTGTTATTTCCTCCTAATGATTCATCCTTAAGTGGTAGAAAAATAAGAGTGTACTAATTTTATCATTTATACGTTGTCGCATACCAATTCGAATAAGATATGTATTTATTTTGTTAATACAGCAAAAGTTAGTGAGTTACACAGTAAACATGGGCCTTGCTAGACACTGTACTGCTGAAAAAAGGCGTTTAGTTTTGCAATTAAGAAGCCAAAAAAAAATCCTATGCATTTCTTACGAATGCCATCAAACGGTCCCCATGTGTAATTGCTAATGTTTTGAAAGAATATGTCCAACAAAAACATCTAGAAGGGAGAGGCCGGTCAAGAAAAACGAGTAGAAAAATGAATAATCGTATTGTACACGAGGCTTTGAAGAATCTTTTTGCTACCTCTGTCGATATAACAAAAATCTTGACCATAAGACGAAGTTTATAACAGAAGAACCTATACGGTATAGCAGTCAAGAATGTTTCGTTTTTGAGTAAACAGAATATAAAGTACCGGTTACAGTTTGCAAAAAGAAACTGTAGTGAAGATTTCTACGTAACTGGAAAAACATTCTTTTTAATCAGGAAATCAAAATTAGTTTATTTGGTTCTGATGGCAAATTATATGCGAAAAGACGTTTTAATGAAGAATTCAATCCACGTAACACTTTGGATACAGTAAAGCATTGTGGTGGTAACATCAAAGTACAAGGGAGCTTTTTATATAACGGAGTAAGTTCAATATTTTGTATAAACGAAAATATAACAAAAGAAATTTACTTAGGAATCTTAGAGACAATTATGCTACCTTACACTGAAGAAAGAGAATATGCCATTACAGTGGGTTTTCCAACAAGACAGTGATTCCAAACATACGGCTCAAGTAGTGAAGGAGTGGTTCGAGATGAAACAAAGCATTGGAGATGCTTTCGCGATTCCCGGATCTAAATTCAATAGAGAACCTTTGAAATTAGTTAAAACGACTTGGTTTTCAATATCTGTAGAAGCATGCCGACATCTAATCGACTCCATACTCCAAGATATCAATTAGTAATTAAGAATAATGGCCATGCTGCAAGGTATTAAGTTTCAGTAATTAACTAAGGTTTTTGAGTAAACACAATATAAAGCAGCGGTTACGATTTGCAAAAAAAACTGTAGTGAATATTTCTAAAGTAACTGCAAAAACATTCTTTTTAATTAGGAAATTGGACTCTTGAGACTCATTTTACTAATGAATCATACATTAAACTCAAGGGATATAAAGTATACCATACCATACATCCCGAAAATACCGCCAAAGGTGGAAGTGCCATCGTAATTAAGGAATCAATCAAGCATCACCAAGAAATGGGATATAAAACAGAACAGTTTCAAGCTGCCTCTGTAAACATTAAAACTAAAACATATGAGATCATAGTCTCCGCAGTTTACTGTCCGCCTAGACATGCTCTGAAAAAACAACAATATTTAGACTTTCTAAATAGTCACGGATATAGGTTTATCATTGGAGGTGATATCAATGCCAAACCCGTTCAGTGGGGATCCAGGTTAACCAATACAAAAGGAAAAGAACTACTACAAGCAATTAACCAACTAAAATGTGAAACAATGTCAACTGGTAAGCCAACATATTGGCCTACAGACCCCAATAAAATACCAGATCTACTTGATTTTTTCATAACTAGAAATGTGTCTGTAAGCTATATGCATGTGGACGAGGCATGGGATATGAACTCTGATCACTCTCCCATTCTTCTGATCTTAAGTGATAGCATCATACAGAAGGAAACTCCTCCTATATTGACAAATCGACTGACTGGCAGAGTTTTAAACTTCAACTTGAAGAAACGGTAGACTTGAGAGTCCACTTAAGAAATGAAGAACAACTCGACAATGAAGCGGAAACATTTTTAAACGTTATCCAAAGGGCTGCATGGGATAACACACCTAATATTACTCCTAGAACCAAAGGCAATAACTACCCCAGAGAAATAAAAGAACTCATAACCGAAAAAAGAAGGCTTAGAAGAATATGGCATCAATCTAGATCGCCAGCAGATAAAACTAGATTAAATAATGCAACAAAGCAACTGAAAAGGGATATACAAAAAAATAAAAATTATACTATAAGTAACTACCTAAGTGAACTGTCAAATGACAGTAAAACTGACTATTCACTATGGAAAGCTACCAAAACACTAAAAAGACCAATCCTGCAGAATCCACCAATTAAAAATGCAGATGGAACAGATATTCTGAATATTTAGAAGGGACTTTCCAGCCAAATGAAGGTGAAAACATACTTGACTGGGAAAATCTTGCCCAAGAAGAAAGTGACATAAGACCTGTTACCCCAAAAGAAATTGCATCAGAAATTGAAGAAAACATCAACACAAAAAAAGCCCCAGGGTTTGACTTAATCACGGGAGAAGTCATGAAACAGCTTCCTCGTAAAGCTATAGTAAAACTTACATATCTTATAAATGCATCTTTTAGATTAAAGTATGTACCTAAGATATGGAAAGTAGCAGAAATGATAATGATCCCAAAACCCGGAAAACCACCGAATGAAGTTTCATCTTACAGGCCAATCTCCTTGCTACCTGTTATTTCAAAACTGTTTGAAAAAATATTCCTTAAAAGATTGAAGCCAATCATTGAAGATAAAAACATAATACCAGACCATCAGTTTGGATTTAGAGAAAGCCACTCAACTATAGACCAGGTCCATAGGATAACAAATATAATTGAAAAGTCACTGGAAGAAAAAAAAAATTGTTCTACCGTATTTCTCGATGTGGCCCAAGCCTTCGATAAAGTGTGGCATGAGGGCCTCAACTACAAATTAAACAAGCTCTTGCCTAAACAGTTTGCGCAATTATTAAAGTCTTATATCTCAGATAGATATTTCAGAGTTAAACAGGAAGATGCATACTCTGAACTAAAAAATATTAAAGCAGGAGTACCGCAAGATAGTGTATTGGGACCAGTCCTTTACCTATTATATACCAGTGATATTCCTGAATTAGACCCAGACACGATAGCAACATTTGCTGACGATACTGCTATTATGGCTGTAGGCGTAGACCACGAAGAAGCGGCAATAAACCTGCAAATCTCAGTTAATAAAATTAACAACTGGACTAAGCAATGGCGAATCAAATTAAATGAGTCTAAATCCGCCCATATTAATTTCACGAACAAAAGAAATCAACATATCCCCGTTAGTATAACTAATATCCAAGTACCATATGCTAATACAGCAAAATATTTGGGTATAACATTAGATGCCAAGCTGCGCTGGAGGGCTCATGTCAAAAAGAAAAAAGAAGAACTTGACATCAAATTTAGAAAAATGTATTGGCTGCTTGGATGAAATTCCCCTTTATCAGTCTACAACAAAGTACTCTTGTACAAACAAATTCTAAAGCCCGTATGGACATATGGCATCCAGCTGTGGGGTTGTGCCAAAAAGAACAACTTGGAAATAATCCAGCGATTCCAAAACAAAGTACTAAGGAACATTGCAAATGCCCCTTGGTATTTCAGAAACAGTGACCTCCATAGGGACTTGGAAATGGACACCGTTACCCAGACCATTAGCAGATTTGCCCAGAGTCACGAGCAGCGACTTCTTCAGCACGTCAATGTCGAGGCCATCCGGCTCCTTGATAATGCAAGTCAAATCAGAAGACTTAAGAGGACCAAACCCTTTGAGTTGGTTTGAACGTTTGTGTTAGTAAAAAAGCAGAGCATAGTGCTGGTGTATACGTTAATATTGGTGTAATTAAGTTATTGGATTTAATTTAAGGGATACTAGTGAGTAAGTTCTTAAAATCATCTTTTCTTTTGTAGTAACTTAGGTTTGTACAACATTACTCATTGATCAACTTTGGTCAGATTGTAATTTTGGAAAACTTCCTCAGGGAAAAAAAAAATTAGGAAATTAATTTATTTGGTTCTGATGGCAAATTATATGCGAAAAGACGTTCTAATGAAGAATTCAATCCACGTAATACTTTGGATACAGTGAAGCATGGTAGTGGAAACATCAAAGTATGGGGGAGCTTTTTATATAACGGAGTAGGTCCAATATTCTAAGGATAAAAGAAAATATGACAAAAGAAATTTACTTAGGAATCTTAGACACAATTCTGCTAACTTACACTGAAGAAAGAGAATGTGCCTTTACAGTGGGTTTACCAACAAGACAGTGATCCCAAACATACGCCTGATGTGGTGAAGGAGTGGTTCGAGAGGAAACAAAGTATTGGAGAGGCGTTCACGATCCACGGATCTAAATCCGATCGAGAACCTTTTAGGTGCATTAAAACGACGCATTGCTGGTAAAAAAGAATAGCAAACAAGAAGACATTGTGGCAGTAAATCCAGACATCTTGGTTTTCAATACCTGTAGAAGCATGCCGACATCTAATCGACTCCATGCCAAGAAGATATCAATTAGTAATTAAGAATAAGGGCCATGCTACAAAGTACTAAGCTTTAGTAATTATATAGACTAACCAATTTTTAGACAGAAGTTTTTTTCAGAATAAAGTAATTGTTTATATTCAGACTAATACTGTGTATGCCTTTTAAATGAGAGGTAAATTCATTCCGGAAAATTAATATTCTCTTAGAAATAATGTAAAAATGAATGTAAATAAAATATATTAATAAGACTCCGGCGCTTGTATGTATGTTGATAATTTATATAAACAAAATCTTTTGGTTTTTATTTTTGTTACATGTTTCCTGTAAGCGCAATAAAAATAAAAAAAATGTATCTATATGTCAGTTATCGAGAATTATTGATATTGTAAAAGTAATACTTACATTCACCAGGTGTAAAAAGATGACGTTTACAACAGAAGAACTTATACGGTAGAGTAGCCAGGAAAGTTTCGTTTTTATATAAACAGAATATTAAGCATTGGTTACAATTTGTAAAAAGAAGCTGTAGTATAGATTTCCAAAGTTCTTTTTAGCCAGAAAACCAAAATTAATTTATTTGGTTCTGATGGAAAATTATATGCGAGAAAACGTATTAATGAAGTTCATCCACGTAACACTTCGGGTGCAGTGAAGCATGGTGGTGGTAACATCAAAGTATGGGAGAGTTTTTTTATATAACGGAGTAGGTCCAATGTTTTGGATAAAAGAAAATATGACAAAAGAAATTTACTTAGGAATCTTAGAGACAATTCTGCTACCTTACATTGAAGAAAGAGAATACCTTTACCTTTACAGTGGGTTTACCAACAAGACAGTGATCCCAAACATACGGCTGAAGTGTTGAAGGAGTGGTTCGAGAGAAAATACAGTATTGGAGAGGCCTTCACGATCCCCGGATCTAAATCCAATCGAGAACCTTTGAGATGAGTTAAAACGACGCCTTGCTGGTAAAAGAATAGCAAACAAGAAGAAATTGTGGCAAGAAATTCAGTCAACTTGGTTTTCAGTACCTGTAGAAGCATGCCGAGATCTAATTGACTCTTTGCCAAGAAGATGTCAATTAGTAATTAAGAAAAAGGGCCATGCTACAAAGTTATAAGTTTAAGTAATTATATGGACTAGTTTTAGAAAATTACACATTTCCATCGTTTGTAATAAAAATTATTCTTATTTTTTTGACCGCGTAATTTATTCTAAAATATAACATCAACGTATGATTATGAATAAAGTAATTATTTATATTCAGACTAATACTATGTATGTCTGTTAAAGGAACAGTAAATTTTTTCTAGAAAATGAATATTGTCTTAGAAATAATGTAAAAATAAGTTTAAATAAAATATATTAATAAAACACCGCTCTTATTTTATTGGCTACTGTATATATGTTGTTAATTTGGAAAAACAAAATCTTTTGGTTTTTATTTTTGTCACAACATGTTTCATCTAAGCGCATTAAAAACAAAAAATGTATGTATATGTCGATTACCGAGAATTATTGATATTGTAAAAGCAATACTTACATTCACCAGGTGTAAACAGCTTGATATCGTGATGACGAAACTGTTTTCTTGAAATTTTCCGTTTCCACCGTTTTCTTCCTCTAGGAACTCCGTCTTTTTCTTTGTCCTTTTCCTTTTCGTTCTCTTCGTTCGGCGATAAAACATCCCTCTATCCAAATACCAAACTATTAAAGCTACAACTATCACAAGTTTTGGAAATAAACTTTCACCTGTTTTTCATCATCGTCATTTTCATCATCTAAAGGATAATCTTTTCGTTGCAAATCCATGCAAAATGATCTTTTCTTATAAGGTCGCATTTTCTCCTTTTCTTTTTCTTGGTGATCTTGAATCTCCGTAGTGGTCGTTTTCGTATTTTGGCCGACTTCTTCACTGTTTCCTGGATCTTCACCTATTTTGTCTGCAACAAAAAAGATTATAATGTTTCTCAATCTGTTATAATTTTTTTGGATGCCACCTTCATCAATAACTAACTGGTTATCATTGTCACTATCGGAGGATGGAGATCTCGCGAAATAACTTCGTCTCACTTTGGAATCGTCGTATGCCAATCGTGGTTGGCCACTTTCATTCCAAACCAAATACATGTCTACAGGATGTGGAAAATTTGGCCACCACTTTTGAATAGGTATGAGTTCGGACATTGATGAATGCAATTTGAAAAATAAGAATGAACTATCCGTAGAGTCGACTTGATTTAGGGTTGCGCAATGCGCAGAATCGTAGTAGGCATGTGTAGCAGCAAAAAAAATAAAGATGCACATGTGACTCTTAAAAATCACGACTGGTACTTCACATTCTCATGGCGATTGAATGAATAAGTTTTATCCTTACCTTAATGAACGTGCTGAGTATGCAAAATGGCGGTGATTTTTCAGCGAAATTTTCGTGACACTGCGAAATTTTATCGTATTTTTTATAACACAAATATTATTTTAATATTGATTTTCGCTTAACACTAAAATTAATGGAAAGAAAGAAATAATTAAAGATTAATTTCTGTAGATATCAGAGATCATTAACTGTATAGAATAAACAATAGTTCGGTGAAATACTAAATTATGAAACTATGTAATGTGGATAAATACAATTTAATGATATAAATATTATTGTCTTTCTATTCAAACAATTATTTTGCAAGTCTCTTCTGATAATTTTAATTCTATCTTTACGTTAATGTTGATTAAATAATATATTAATTAGAAAAGAAAAAAGAAAGGAAGTGTTTTTCACTACGATGATGCACTAATACACACCTTTTGGGTTGTGGCTACGAGGGTTGCTGTCCGGAATAATAAATAAAAACAAATATTTATCATTGAAATTATTTTTATTGTTTTTCAAAATATTCTCCGCGATGATCGATATAATTTTGCTTACGTTTGAACCAATTTTCATAGGAATTTTCATTCTTTTTCTCATTCCTGTCGAGGTATCTCCGAAACATGCATTTTTAACGCATCAACCGCTTCTTCTAGCGTCGAAAATCATTGACCACGTAGTTTATTCTTCACGGATGGGAACAAAAAGAAATCATTGGGTGTCAACTCAACTGTACGGCGGGTGACCCACCGTCAATTCGATGACTCGCTTTATTAGAGCTCGCGTTGTCAAGGTGATGATGATCCTGAGTCACTGGTTGTTCTTTCTTATTTTTTCAAAGTCTTCTGGCAAATAAATGGTTGTGTACCATTCAGAATTGACCGTTCTACGATTCTCTAGTGGCACTGTAGCCACATGCCCATTTATCCAAAAAAAAAACAGGCAACCATTTGCTTCGAAGTGATTCTTGCGCGAACAATTTTCGTTGGGTTTGGCTTATTTTGAAAGACCCATACAGTCGACTGCTGTTTACTTTCGAGCTCACACGCATAGATCCACATGACTTTTGACGCAGCATGATTATATTTTTGAGCATTTCTTTACACCAATCGTCACGAACCTTTTTTTGAGCGACTGTCAAATTATGCGTAATCCAACGCGCACAAATCTATTTCACGACTAAATCTTCATGTAAATTCTTGTGTATGCCTGTCATACTAATGCCCACGGATGCCTCAATCTCACGGTATATCATATGACGATCTTGCTTTATCAGTTCGCCCACAGGAGCGATGTTTTCTAACACAACAACCGACTTTGGATCACCTTTTTTAAATTCTTCCGTGAACGAACGACGACCACGATTGAATCCACTAAACCGTTATATACAGTGGTTTTAGATGGTGATTCATTGCCAAAAGTCGAAGTAATTTGATTAATGCACTGTTGTTGAGATAATCCACGTTGAAAGTCGTAGTAAATCATCGCACGAAAATGCACACGAGTAAATTCCATTTTTTGACCGAGGCGAAATTTTCAAGTCACTAAACAACACAAATAGCATCTGTATAACAAAACTGGAACGTATACAATATGTCAACAGTCAACAATATCAAACTTTACGATGTATATGTCAGATGACGCCTAGCTAAACCATTTTTGCCAATTCCAGATACATAAATAACAACCCTCGTACAAGAATTAGTTCGCTGGATAGAAGCAAACAATAACAAATATTAGAGCCTAAAAATACGGATATAAATTCGGATCACTTCCTGGTAAATTTAAATACAAAAACAAATAATTAATCGAAGAAAAAAATAAGGAGGAAACAAAAGAAACATTTTATTTTCGAGAAGTTATAGAACAATCTCTTGAACAGCTTAAAATGACTATATATATATATATATATATATATATATATATATATATATATATATATATATATATATATATATATATATATATATATATATATATATATATATATGCCTACAAGGTAGCGTAACCGTGGAGAAAGGTGGCACCACGTGGAGAAAGGGTGAAATATTTCTGTAATATTTCCCTCCACGGTTCTGTTACGCTACCTTTTGGGCATACCTGGTGCTATACCCGAGGTTCCAGGCAGAATGTTACGAGCGGTCCTGACTGCTACGAGCATTCGCCGTATGATGGCGTGAGTTGTGTGCGATCACGACCCGTCATTAAAATGGCCAGTTGATCTGGTCTGGCCCCGATCGTCTCTCCGAACTGCTTTCCTTGCGTTCGTCTAGAGCTTGGCTGATGACGGCTGAAAGGCTAGAAACCGGTCCCGAGAGACACGTGACGTCGCATGGTTGACAGTTCAGCGAAGGCGATCGGTGGTACCACGTGGAGAAAGGGTGAAAGATTTCTATATATATATATATATATATATATATATATATATATATATATATATATATATATATATATATATATATATATATTGACCGTATCCTATTTCTATTTCCTACATCCAAAATCTAAAATAGAACCAAGGCAACCATTTTACAAAAAGTATAAAAAGATACACATTAATGTCGTTTAATGTCAAAGTTGAAATCACTAGCACCACTTTTTCATACGATAACATATTTTAAACGATTCACGTCATATTAAGAATAAAATTAAATGTTCAAAACTTCCACCATTTGAGTATAGCCTAGCATCGTTTTAACCAGTTTTTTCC
Organism: Cosmopolites sordidus; assembly: GCA_031761425.1. NCBI lineage: Eukaryota > Metazoa > Arthropoda > Insecta > Coleoptera > Curculionidae > Cosmopolites > Cosmopolites sordidus. The sequence continues at coordinate 223,455 of JARFXV010000533.1, forward strand.
GAACCGAACACGTTAAAAAAGTCCTAGTTGTCCAATCTGGTCGGTTTCAACAAAAATGAGTTCTTTTTAATACGAGGTTCTCCGTAAATAAAAAGCATATCGTAATATTCAAAATACATTTTTTGTTTTAAATGGAACTTAATTAGATGTACTGACACACTCAATGTGACGTCATTTTAAAATATCATTCTTTGTCGTGGGAATGTTGCAACATTGCTTCGTTCTTGGATGCCGTAAGGTAAGATTTATATAAAAAAAAAGTTTTCACAATGTTCATTAGTAAATTGTAAATTTAACTGAGGTAGCCAATACTTGATGGAAATTCATTTTAAATAAATAAGCAAAGATATGTAAAAAATGTCCACTATATTTAAAATTGTATGTATAACAATTGTTTCGACACACAGTGCCTTTTTCAAATACAAACTATGCTAAACTAACCAAAAGTATCATGTTTAGCATAGTTTGTATTTGAAAAAGGCACTGTGTGTCGAAACAATTGTTATACATACAGTTACACATTACAATTTTTAGATATTAATCTTTGCTTATTTAGTTTATTTGTAGTTTATTCGTTAAGTATGTTTGTTTGGATGTTTGTCCTTCAATCATGCTCGAACGGATGAAAGGATTCTAATGAAATTTCGTATAGAAGTCGATTAAGTCGTGGAATAGGACATTCGAATATCATGTAAAATGTAGTGAACACGATTTATCGAGGTGTTTACAATGCCAGAAAGCTCAAGTATCTCAGTTGGCGTTGATTTAATACATATTATGGATTTTTGTGACAATTTTGTCAGTCGTAATAGATATTCGACCATATTTAAATTCTGCAGCCCACTATTTTATTGTCGAAAACGTAGGGAAAGAATCTTTTAAAGTGAAAGCTAACTCTTTTGGATGTCTGTAGGATTAAATATACCAAAACAAACTATTTAATAGCAGTTTAAGTTTGATTTGTTCTTCTAGAAATGTCAAAACTTACTCACAAACAAGTACAAATAAGCAACTAAACGCAAACGTCTGAAACTTCACAACATGCCATCGAATGAATCATTCTTGACAAATGTCGTAATCATTCGGTCATACTTGAACAATCTTTGTGTCAGGCCGAAACTACTTTTCGACTGGAGCATAACTAATTTTAACATCTCCTAGAAGGCATCCAACATTAGCCGGAATGCTTACCGATTTTCTCAGGATCAATTTCTTAATCAAAACAACTATAATTCCTCAAATTAACACATACACTAAACATAGATGTCTAATTTTTCATCTCTTACTCTGGATCTGAATCTCTGATCTGAATCTGAATCTGTATACTGCATCTAAATCATAACATGATCTTAATACAATGATAAATTTAATAATTTTGTAAAGTGTGTTACATTAAATTTAGTATACACGATTAATTTTTTTTGTTGATAAGGATGTGTTAGACCACCACTTCCGCAACATATCACTTTTTTTATGGGAACTTACATATATATGTTACGTTATATAAAAACATCATTTTTACTAACAATTTAGTGTGAAAAATGCATTTTAAAAATATTTTCATTGGTTTTGTTTTCTTTTATTATTTCTTTATATTTCAGACATTTTCATACAACTTATATACAAGCTGGCGAGGTCCGATAGTATTTTAAAATATATATTTTTCGTTAAACATTTAAAAAATATATATTTCAAAATAAGTTAAAAATTCAGGAGTTTTGAAAATGGAACGATATTTACTTGCAGAATGAACAGAAAGTGTTACAATTTACTTTGAAAATAGAGATACTATTTCAATTCAGCTTCATTTGCGACGAATTTTTTATGTTAGAGATGCTCCTTCCAAGACAGACCATAAACTTTAAGATCAGCTGAGAGTTAGGAAAAACTCCGCGACGTTCTGCTCAATTGGGCATAAAATGACGGTCCCTACAGGGTATTTTAAAACAAGATTTTTATATGCATCCATAAAAAACCCAATTAGTGCAAGAGGTCAACCTTCATGATTTTCAGCTGACGTTGCATTAAAAAATATATCTATTTTAGGGCCATCCTGTATACACGAAAAGTTACAAATATTCACCGAAAAATTGACTTCAAAATAATTTCCAAATATAAAACGAAACATGACAATATTAAAAAAACACGAAATATTTGCTTCTTTATCAATAATTATGTTATTGCATTCAAAATAGATTCTATAGGATGAAATAACACTCAAGCCATTTCATCTCAACATATTTTTCAAACGCTGTAACTAGTAAAAAAAAATTATTAAAAACATTTCCCCGAAGTGATAAGAAAAAAATCACAGGGGGCAATATCTCGAGAATAGGAGGTGTTTGGTCGATGACACTTGTATTTGGTTAAAAATTATTTTTTTATTTTAGTTCGTCATTTTGTTGATATTACAAAATTTTAGACAAATGTTTTGCTTAACAAATTTATCCATAGTGAATGTAGAGAAAAATCAATTTTTCTAAAAACAACTTTGAACCCGACTAACATAAACAGCTACTGTCAATAGACTAACAAACAAATCGCACCCAAATTCTACATCCCAATTAGGAATAGTGCTGCCAACATACACATAAAAAGTTATCGATGACTTTGTCGCAGAATATATATATATATATATATATATATATATATATATATATATATATATATATATATAT